>CAKNXH010055629.1:3439-49554 GCA_932178445.1 Andricus quercusramuli
TGTCTTGAAAATCGACTCTGTTTAGTAGTGTGAAAAAAGACGAATTTAGAATCGTTTTCATAATGACCAGCGGCCACAATGGAGTCTGATTGACCTGAGCCTGTGAATTCCAACTCGAATTTAGGTTTGAAAAGAAGCCATAAGAGTCAGAATGTCTTTGGAATAAATGATAAAAAATGTGTCTTGAAAATCGACTCTGTTTAGTAGTGTGAAAAAAGACGAATTTGGAATCGTTTTCATAATGACCAGCGGCCACAATGGAGTCTGATTGACTTGAGCCTGTGAATTCCAACTCGAATTCAGGCTTCAATAGAAGCCATAAGTGTCAGAATGTCTTTGGAATAAATAATAAAAAACTTGTCTCGAAAACTTTCTAGAATTGATTTATAATGCGAGAGTGGGTTTGTATGGGGTGTTCTGATAACAATCTATTGACTGAGGATCACATCAAAAAATCATAGAGACAACGACTTCGACTTTTCCTAAAAATGTTATTTTTTCGTCAAAGAATAATACAGCAATATATTTACCAAGTCTTCCCAGCTTACTAGAATTGATTTCTAATACGTGGGTGGGTTTGATGGAGTGTTAGGGGTACATTATGTAGCCTAAGGTTTCTCTGAAAAAATCATTAACACAATAACTTTGCATTTTGTGGAAATAACTGTTTTTTGCTAATTACAAGTTTGGAAAATCTTTACCAAATCTTAACAGCCATATGTAATTTATTTCTTGTGGGTGGATGGACTTTTGGGGATGTTATAATAATAATCCAGAACCGGAGGGCCTTTTATAAAAATCAAAGTCACTATACCTTTGATTTTTTAGAGAAATGATTATATTCCCATGGACTAAGATCGGAAAATATTCACCGGGTCTTTCCAGCTTTTTACAGTTGAGTTCTACTGCGTGGGTGGGTTTTATGGGTTGTTGGTTGTACATTATATAGCCTAAGGTTCCTCTGAAAAAATCATAAACACAATAACATTGCATTTTGTGGAAAATGCTTATTTTTGCTAATTACAAATTTAGAAAATCTTTACCAAATCTTTTTTAGCTATATGTAAATTTTTTCTTCTATGTGGGTGGTGTGAAGGGAGTGTCATAAGATCAACTCAGAATTAGAAGAAAATGTTGCAAGTTTTATTTATCTCTTTTATCAGTCAGTATTTTGCGTTGAATATATTTTTCCTTCTTTTTCTCTTATATTTTTGTAAGATAATATTTATTTGTTATTTTTTTCAAATAATATATTATAACTTATTAAGAATTATTACTCCTACATATGTTTCAATGCTTTTTCTATTTTGAATATGGCGCCAGAAGTCCTTTTAAATCGATTTAGTGATCGGGTCACCAGGTGGCGCTGATTGTACTGTTTCTGTTTACTTTTTTTCGAACTTTGAAAAACGTTTTTATTTTTTAATTTTTTCATATTTATTGCGAGTGTTGACGTTCCGGAGGGACTTTCCCCCTCAAATATGGATATGTGCTTCCTGTGGGGGAAAAAATTGCCCCCTGACATCCTTTCGGTGCGCCAGCATTCGAAACCAATTTTTTGAGGTGAGTTTTGTAGGTTGGAATACCCACTACATGAGCCTTAAGAATAATAGGTAATAATATTCATCAAATAAATATTATTAATTCACCATACTCATGTTAATTTTGATGATTTCCAACATAAGGATTGATTTTCTATGAAGAAAGACGAATTTTCAACAAAATAAATGCATTTTATACTAAGAATAATAAACATCCAAAGAATAGTGGAATAATCAAATTTTCATTCAATAAAATTAATTTGTAAGCAAAAACGAAACGAATTTTCAACAAAATGGTTTGGTGTTCCACAAAGAAATGAATATTCGAGCCGAAAATAAGAAATTTTCACACAAAAATGTACTATCGAACCAAAAAGATGAATTCTCAAAAAAATAGTTTATTTTTTAATTAAACAAAATTTTTAAGTCAAGAAAGAAAAAAAAATTTAATCGAGTTGTTGAATTCTCAAGTCAAGGATCCGAATTTTCAACGAAGTGGTTGCATTTTAATCCAAAAAGGATGAATTTTCAACAAAATTGTTGAACTATCCACAAAATATCTCATGTAAGAAATGGTATTGACCACCAGCCCCCTTCATGTATGACTGCACAAAAAAGCCTTACCCCTCCCCCTCCCCATCTAAAAGACTCTACGTAATTTATGCATGGCCCCTTGATGACACCCCTCTTTAGACAAATTTTTACCACGGGTGTTAGTAAAAAGTAAATATCTGTTGATAGTACACGTATTATCACATTGAACAATTAATGTCGAGGTTTTAAAAATTCAAAAAGGAGTATATGCTTTGGGATCTGACGTTACATCTGATAACAAATAAGCGCAAACGATGAATGCCTTATTTTTATCTTCGCAAAAATTTCCATTGCCCGACTAAATACTTATTTATGATTGTTTAGCAATCTCGCAATATTTATTCGCGTTCTCGGTCAAGGTTTAAGAATAAAAATTTGCACTTTATTTTATAAATTTTACTGAAGTCTAGGAATAAAATAATTTAACAAAATCAAAAAATTCAAATTTATAGCTATTCCTCGAGTGTTCCTCGAGCTATATCTCGAGTGTTTCCACTTTGTTTGAATTTATAATTATATGATGCTCATTTAACGAAGACTTTGGTTTTCGTTAGCAAACGTATTTGCTTCCTCATAGAGGAAGCATTAGTTACTTTTTCCAATAATAGACAAACCAAAGTCTTCATTTTGATCAATTTGGAAACAGAAAATTTGCAAAAAATACAAAATTACAAAATAATACAAACAATTTTTTAAATATGAATACAAATCAGACAAATCAAATTTTGTATTCGAAAAGATAATTTTTCGAGCTGGAAAACAGAAGGGAAAATTTCTGTCGCACCGTATCCCTTTCCCAGCTTTATGATATCTCTACAAACAATTTCAGAATTATTCTATTCGAAAATTTATGATGAAAACGTCTTTTCTATTCATACATCAAATTTGATTTATGTCGATGAAAAAAGTTTTTCCCTTTGAAACAGATGATTCAAATATTATAAATGAGCATAACTTCCTTAATCTTCAATAAAGTGTATCATTTTATAGGTCATCCGATTTGCATAGAATCGACACATTTTTTCTGTTCTTGCATCAACTTTGAATTATGTTAATGAAAGAATTTTTACTATAAAAAGCCGATTTTCAAAATATATAAATTGCTAGAACTTTCCTACGCTTTAGTAAAATGTATTATTATTATCTGTCAATCGATTTGTCTCGAATCGACACATTTTTTCTGTTCCTGTACCAACTTTGAATTATGTTAATGAAGTAGTTTCGTAATAAAAAACCGATTTTCCAAATATATAAATCATCATGACTTCCATACGCTTTAATATTAGAAGTATCGGAGTTCGCCGAAACCCTTGAAGTACCACATGGGTCATTTTTGACTCGCAGTAGAAATCCACAATTTTTTTGGTATTTGGGTGGTGGTTTAGGTGTAGCCATCTTTAAAGTACATTTAAGAAGACTCTGAATTGTAACCAAAGGGTAATTCGGTCAACTGAAATGAATAGTAAACTGTCATAAATAAATTTTCATAAATAAATGCTTTATTACTATTTTTAAGTTTACAGAAGAAATTCCTCAGTCTGTCATCAAACATCATTAAAACAAGTAAGAAAAACAAAGTAAGAGTTTTTTGTTTTAAAAATATTAAAACAGGGTCAAAACATACTGCTTCTATGAGTACTAATAGTATTTCTTCTCTCCCGGACAAATAAGGCAAGTAGGGGAAAGTGGGGTATGGTGTCAGTGCGGAGCATGGTGACTCTTGCTAATACTGCTCGTGATTCTTGAGTTTTATATTAGTTTTTTTCACATAAAATAGCTTAATTGAGTACCAAAGAAAGCTATTTTACATAAAAAATTAATATGAAAATGAACAAACCCGAGCATTATTTGCAAGAGTCGCCATGCCCCGCACTGACACCATTTTCCCCTACAGAGTTTCTCTAAAAGATTCTATAATGCAACTTGTGGCTAAAATGCTTTACGTGTTTTCTTCAAGCAACAAAAACATATGAGAACAAAAAAATCAACTCTAGAATTATAAATATTTGAAAATATTTAGGAGCAAAGGAGTTGACAGAATTCTCTAAGCTGAGATTGTCTACACCGCGCTGATATAAAACATTGTCCGACCTCCGAATTTCTCATATTCCCGGTTGTTTTTGACCTAATCTTACATTAGACTGTCATAATATAATCCAAGCACTCGTGAATAACGTCAAGGCAGTCTCTGGAACAATTTAGAGTTTCAAAACCGGTGTACTTGATATCAAATTGCGGTAAACTGCGTATGGGTAAAAAATGACCCACGTGGTTATTCAGGTATAACAAGTAAATTTTGCATATTTCTAGGTAGGCTAGAAAGACGAAATTTTGGTAAGTTGTACAACACCAAAAACGATTAAAAGTCACGGTAGCGTTTGGTCCTCCGATGATAATAGACGGGGTCACGGCTCTCGACAAACCTTCCTGGGTCAAAAATGACCCACGTGGTACTTCTAGTGTTAATACAATGTATTAATATTATAGGTCAATCGATTCATCTCGAATCAACACATTTTTTCTGTTCTTGCATCAACTATGAATAATGTTAATGAGAAAAGTTTCACTATATAAAGCCGATTTTCAAAATATATAAATTACTATGACTTTCCTAAGCTTTGATAAAATGTGTTAATATTGGAGGTCAGTCGATTCATCTCGAAGCAACATATTTTTTCTATCCTTGCATCAACTTTGAATTGTGTTTATGAAGAAAGTTTTACTAGAAAAAAACCGATTTTCAAAATATATAAATTACCATAACTTCCCTACTATATTTATTTATTTTTTATTACTTTTATTATTATAACTTCCCTAAGCTTTGACAAAATGTATTAATATTGTAGGTCAATCGACCTAGTACAACGGGTTGTCAAGAAAAAGGGGCCCGAATTTTCGTCCATTCACCCCGACTGCTAACATTCATTTGTACATAACTCCTGATACAGTTATCCAATTTTATTTTTCCATGAGTGTTTTGAAAAGGTATTTGAACAAGGTTTAGAATAAAATTAATCATTAAAAAATAAAATAATTATTTCATCTTGATTTTTCACCTTCAAAAACATTTTTCCCCAAAACAAAAATAGGATGGGAAGTATTGGTTGAGTTATAGAAGGTCATAAGAGCGCGGGTCCCCCGCGTCAACTAGCCACGGCGCTACTAGGCGTGTTGTCCACAGTGGGAGTCTGTAACCCATACGTGGCGCGTCTCCGGGTGGCGGATAGGGAAATGCTCGCTGGATACAGAGGGTGGGGCTGAAATAAAATAGGCCCCGCAGACCAAAGAGACTGGGTGAAGGACCCACCGAGAAAAAACCACGACCGCTTCCTGTTGCGGCCCTGTACCGAGGTTTACTGCAGGAAAAACCTCCAAGCCAAGGCGTTAATCCACCGAGCCGAAGACTCGTGGCACCAGGGGTGTGGTATATCAAACGGTGTCTCTAGGATACCAGGGCTCCTTCTAGAGTATGCAGACCTTACCCCTCATGCGGGGCTCTGCGGGGTTGGACTATTATTTCCCTAGCTACTCGTGGGAACAGCATGGCGCAAGATGAAAATCATTCAACAGGAGCATATAAGAAGAGTTGGGAGGAGATTTAAATGTCACACCAATTCCAGCGGAATGTGCAGGTGCACAAAGAAATGTCGGAAGAGATGAAGGAGATCATTTGCAAAATGGACGAATTTTGTGGAACGAAGCGGAACATGTTCCTCGCCATCCGGGATGGGATTCATGAAGCCAAAGCTGTCCACTCTGAGTCCTGTTGAGGCTGGCTCCTCCAAAAAAGGGACGAAGAAGCCGAAGACGAGCACTACTGCAGTAGCGTCCTCGACTCCAGAGAAGAGGGATGCGGGAGCGAAACCAGTTGCCCCCGCATCCTCTAAGAAGAAGGACTGGCCGAGGGTTCGAGCTACTCAGAAGTCCTAAAAGATCTAAAAAAGGTCAAACCGGACACCCTTGGTGTAAAAATCAGGGGTGTCCGGAAGACACGAAAAGGAGAGGTCCTCATTGAGGTGGCACTACGGCAGACTGCAGGGCAAAACTGTCCTCTGACATTAGAGAGGCGGTCGGTGCTGACAACTCCGTGCGAGACCTCGTTCCGCGCATGGAAGTCGAGGTCCTTGATTTAGACACGACAACCGACGTGGGGGAGGTGACGGAGGCGGTATGTCACCACTTCCACGCCGTTGATCCGAACGACGTCAAAGTGTGTTTGACGAAGAGAGCCTTCAGGGAATACCTGAAGGCGTATGTGGTACTTAGCGAGGAGCTGGCGGCGCGCCTGATTCGGACAAGGCATCTCAAAGTGGGTTGGATGTGCTGTAGAGTCCGAAACAAGACTGAGAAGATAAGGTACTACCACTGCTTAGGCTTCGGCCATATAGTAGTGGACTGCAAGGGTCCTGACCGGACCAAACTGTGCTGGAAGTACGGCAAAGAGGGGCACAAATCTGCGGCGTGCGAAAGTACACCGCAGTGCTACCTCTGCACCACAAATGACGAAAAGCCCCGGATAGACCATCAGCCTGGGACGATGAGGTGCAGGGCGTTCCGAGAGGCAGCTTCGGTAAAGAGGCCTCAAGGACGCGCTGCCTAACTTGATATACCCGCCCAGGATGTCGAAGGCCGACGAGCCCGTTGTGTGGTACCAACACACAACTGAGGACGATGCGTGCATCCTGGTTGGGCGTAATGAGGAGAAATGCCAAGTTGGCTAGGCATTGGAAGCCGAAGCACGGCTTAGTGGCCTCACCCCCGTGTCATTGAAGTAATGCGGTAAGCGGTTCCGAGGACATAGGTTGGCGGGGAAAGGAGTTAAGGTTCAGTGGGTAGGTACCGTTTCGGTAAGTCCCACACTCACCTTCGTTCCTTGTGGACTGCGCGCCCATGTGTATGTGTGCATCTCGCGTGTATGTACACCAGAGCTTCGATAGATGCTCGCGCGACTGCAGGCGATATTAGCAATTCCTAGAATTGCTGGTCCTCACAGTTTTTCAGGGGGTAGGGTGAGAGACGGTAGCGACTCCGCCAATGAAGGGACGCACTGCATTACTCCGCAGTCAATTAGATTGCGCAATAACATGCAAACGGTTCAGACGGCCCTGTCTGTTTACGTTTCACTGCTAGCGCTTTATGCACAAGGCCATTTTCAGGCAACCCCCGAGATTGGTCATCTATCGAAGCTCTGGTGTATATTAAGTATATATACGTGAGATGTATATATTGGGCTCGTGGTCCCCAAATTTCGAATGTCGTTGGTGCATGAAACGGTAGTATTTTTCATCTCTAGAGACAATCATGCCACCACTGTTGAAAAACTAAAAACTCGATTCAACTCTGCAAAGACTGTGCCGGGCACACACCAATACCATTTCTTTGTACCCACTTCTGAATCGACTCTAATTTTGAAGAAGTATTCATCATCTCCACAGTATGACATTTTCCCAAAGAGAAAGATAACCAAGAGATCACGAAGAAAAGGGCAAAGTGAACGATAAATTGAATAGAAAATAATTTTTTAAGTAATACTGTAAGAGCCAAGGGGACTCACACCAAAAAGCACCCCAGAACGTTAGAAGCAAGAGTAGTCACAAAAAAAGCACCCCCAAATGTGAAAGGCAAGGAGGCTCACATCGAAAATCATCCGAAATTGTTAAAGGCAAAGAGATTAACACCAAAAAAACTCACCAAAACATGGGAAGCAAGAGGACTTCTCAAATTCATATTGATATGTAATAGATGAACAGAACCATCCACCAAAATTGTTCATGATTTTATTATCAACTATCGGAACCATTCAAAAAATGTAATTGAGAAAATATCTAAATCGTTTTCCAGCCACATAAAAGTAAGAATAGAATGACACATATTCGTTACCCGTTAAAAGAAAAACCATTTTCATCAAGTATTAGAGCCACTGAGACACTACAGCAAACCTAGTAGCGCCGCGCCGTGGCTAGTTGGCGCGGGGCACCCGCTCTCTGATAACCTTGTATAACTTAATCAAGACTTTCCATCCCATTTTCGTTTTGGGATGTTTTTCAAGAGCAAAAATCAAGCTTTTTTCTAGACTAATTGAAAAAAAATATCAAAAATGCTGCAATGGGAGAAAATCTCAAAAATGTCTTTAAAAATGAAAAATCACGGTGAAATAATTTTGTTACCGTTTAATGATTAATTTTATTGTGAATCTAGTTAAAATAGCTTTTCAAAACCCTCATGAAAAGTAAAATTTGACAATTTTATCAGGAATTATGTACAATCCCTGGCGGACCGGCCGAACGCAAACATTACGCTACAGCGTAATGGTAAAGTAATGATAAAGTAATGGCGAAGTAATATGGCATTATAATTAATAAATGAAACAAAATTAATATGTAAACTGTTGCAATTATAATAAAACGTTAAAATTTGCGTTAAGTGGTCATGCCGTAATTGCGACAAGTTGCTTTCTCAGCGTTAAAAAATAAAAAAACGAAGTGGCTGTCATCCAAGTCGGGCCCCTGCAGACTGGCAACCCACTAAGAGCCGCGTTAGCGGGTTGCCAATAGGCAGGGGCCCGACTGCAATGACGGTCACTATGTTTTTTTATTTTTTAACGCTGCAAAAGCAACTTGTTGCAATTACGGCATGGCCATTGAACGTAAATTTTAACGTTTTATTATATTTGCAACAGTTTACATATTAACTTTATTTCATTTATTAATTATAATGCCATATTACTTTACTATCACTTTACCATTACTTTACCATTACGCTGTAGCGTAATGTTTGCGTTCGGCCGGTCCGCCAGGGATTGAAAGTTAGCAGTTGGGGTGAATCTTCGAAAAATCGGGCCCCTATATCCTGACAATCCGTTCTACTAGGTGCGCCCCCTTCACAGAATTTGAAGAGGTCCACTAGCACTAAAATCTGGCGGAGTTTGAATGAGATGGGCAACAAAATTTTAGGCAGGGACACTTGGCAAATTTTACTCCAAATGCCTGATGCCCTGACTGGGGCATTTGGGAACCTGAGCCAGGTGAAAAATTGGAAATTTCAAGTGATAGTATAAGAGTTAATTTCCTCCAAGGATCGACTCTTGATTTCCTAAGTTTATTATTATATAATCACCAGACCTATAGCATGGGAATAACACATGCCCAGACTTGATAATTTTCAATTTAAAAAAATATAGATTTCAAGTTATAGTGCAAGGTCTAGCCTTTTTAAAAACATAAACGATATTATTCACAGGTAGCGTTCGTCAAACAACAGACAGAAATTCGAGGATAAGACCTTGAAGATTATGTTTGAAAATGCATAATCTTTATCGAAAGTAAGGGTCTGAGCGGGTTGCTGAAGACCGAGAGAAAGTCCACGTGATGGGAAGAGACTGAGTGGAGTGGATGACGCGGCTGTCCTAGGTGCGTTTTTTCAAACCTAATTTTTCATCGAGTGAATTGAATAGATTGTTGTCATGGCAGTATTTGAAAAACCTGATACAAGATTTGTGGAAACGCTGACAGAGTGAATACAGGCATCCTATACAATTCCAGTTTTGAAATTCCCTGACTTTCCCCGACTTTCCCTGACCAATTTTTCATTTTCGACAGAATGTTACGAACCGAATAATTAATATAATAATAATCAATCTTAAATAGAGGAAAAAAATCAATTTAGAGCTGAGTTGAGAAGTATAATGTTGCTAAGTATTATTTTTACCTTTGCTTTGTTTGATTTGTGATTTTGATATTTGGAATAATGAAAATTCCCTTAATATAAATGAGGGGGATCGTCAAGTATGAAAAAGTTGGTGTTTCATTCAGATAATTTTTGCCGTATTTTTGAACCAAGATGAGGAACGATAGATAATGTTATTACTCACAGTATCTACTCCTGCTCCTAGTCACAATATTTAGGGTTCGTTTATCGTGTACTCCTGATTCTAAAGATTTTTTAATAGTCCGTAACCTTGTTGCGTGTGATATAAACCTTTTTTTCGCTCTCTGCTTTCTTGTATAAATATATTCAATTAAAAATGTTACGTAACTGGGTCAAAAATACGTCCCGTCTTCAAATAACACACTTTTTACTGTTACGTAATACGTAAACTCTCCCAGGGTAAATAACAGTTTCTTATTTTTTAGCAATAAAAATACGTTTTACATAACTCTTTATCATCTTAACTCCATTGCAACACCTGAGTGCAGATACTAATTTTTGTTAAGAATAAGATAATGGATAGTATATATACAAGGAAAATATGTTCAACAACTTATCATTTTAGCTCAAGAAATTCTTTGAAAAGTAGTTCTCTGTCTCTAGCAAAATGAGAATTTTTATTAGTACGCTGCTCTTTAATTTGATAATGTTTCTTCATTCAGTTGGTAAGTAGAATATAATATATAAGTAATACCAAATCAATCATATACTAAAATATCTTACATCCAGATGTCGGACCTGCAAAGATTCCAATTTGAAAGTTTTGAACCGATTTGAGGAAAAATTTTAAAATACGGAGACGGAAAGAAATAGATGTGAAGTAAAATTTGTTGAGCATGTGTTAGCATGAAGATCAGTTTATTGGTACTACAGTGGTCAAAAAAATTTTGATTTTTGACGGTAAAAAAAAATTTTCTGAGATTTAAAAGAAAATTTTGGAGGTGGCGCTCGAAAGTATGAAGCCAAATTTGTCCGTCGTATAATTGCAAGTACTCAACTGTGCAAGTCAATCGCCAGTCATCTAAATGTGCATCTACCCATGGTGCACTTTGATAATAAGACTTGCGCAGTTCTGCAGTGCGAAGCAAGAAAGCGGTAACTTCATTTAGGACTTGGCACCTGATTTGTAATTGTTTACTATTTAAATATAATTGAAACAATTGTGAATCGGAGGGCCAAATCCATTCAACACAGCTCCACGCCTCGTATAGGCGGTGTACTTCGCCACTTCGGCTAAAGTTTAAATGAAAGTGGCCAAAATTTATATCTGCTGAATTTGTTTCTAAGTAAAAGCCCACGATCCCTCCAAATTAGGGTCAAGTCGGTAACGCAGTGATACAGCGAATTTGAAGTTGTTTTGAAAATCATATTTGAACCAGAGCATGCATAATGAAGGTGCACTCGACATTATATACATCTCGTCAGAGATTTTTAAACAAATACGATCGAGTAATTAATTTCGAATCAAAGCACGCATAGGTGGATATCCCATTTATGTCCACAATTATCCTTGGAAGTTTGAAAGTTGAGAAAATTTCGCGTCATAATCATAACCTCTGGAATCTTACGCGTTCAAGTCATTGCTAAATCTAGAAAATTTACCCGAAAAATTTGTAAAATTCATAAAATTGAGTGCAGATCTTACTCATTAAATATGAATCAAAAACACGAATAAATATTGGAGGATTGATGAGTCATCACAAAAAGTATTTTTTCTTGAAATGGAAATTTCTGCGTGAAGCTAAAAATATGAGATTTGTCGCTTATCAGATACAACTTTGATACAAATTTGAATCAATTTCGCTATAATGGAAATAAATAATTGAGATAATTTTTGTTTTGCAGGTGCCATCAATTTCAGCGATTTGTAGCTATTTTAATATCAATAAAAAAGTGTTGTCTTGTACAGGTCGAAATTCTAAAGGAACACAACTTATCTTAACTTTCATTTATGAGGGTCAAATATTTATTTCTTCAAAGAATGATTATGATAAATGAACGCTCGTTCTAAATCTCGTATTTTTAGCTTGACAGAAACTTCCATTGCAGGGGTAAACATTTTTTATGATTTTTTATGGTTTCGTAGCGATGATTTTACTGGGAAAACCTTGGACTTTAGAGCTGTATATTTTGCAATCGTTTAATAAAATAACTTTTTTATAGGCGGTTCAAACACCTTCTGAAGTTTATAATGGTTGTTATTCATATGTCGTAAAATCAGTTTCTGCACAAATAACAAAAAAATTCTTGACAGCGTTATAATTTTTTTTATGAATAATAATATCTTTTCACAATAGATTGTCTTTCAACAATAATCTTTAAAAATTCTTATAACCGAATTCAAAGTTTGAAATTCTTTAACTCATAAGGTTCTTCTTCTCCGCGAAAACACTAATTCATATCTTAACAAATATGTTTCGCCAAGAAAAAGAACTTTAGAAGTTGAACATTAGTCATAGCAGGCACCATCATGCGCCTACAAAAAAGGGTTTCTTGGCGTATAAGGTAATTGAGAAAGTCATTCATATATTTTGCTTGCCCTCTGTGTATGCCAAATGTTGGAGCTTACGCTCTTTGGGAATTCCAGACCTTAGCGCTTATGCCTTTTTTCTGTGCCAAATTTTGGCGCTTATGTCCTTTTGGAATTCACATCTTTGCCGCTTATACCTTTTTGGTTTGCCAAATTGTCTTTTACATCCTTTTTAAATTTCAAATTTTGTCGCTTATGATGAAAAGAAATGATTCACAGAAAAAATGGGCTATATTCAAAAACGAAAACTAAGTAACACTTTGTAAAAATTTGTGCACACTGAGGTGCGTCTTAGTAGGGTGACCCAAAAAAAGCCAATGTTAAGTTTATTTGATCAGTCAACCACTGATATTTTTATGTTCGATTTGGTGAAGGAATAACTGCATAATTTTGTTTTATTTTTAAAAGAAGTTTCTAATGCGGTTCTGGGACCTCAAATAGACCCTATATGGATGATTTTCAAATTGAAGGCAAAGTCAGTTCCCTTCTTTTTCATTTCTGCTCCTGCGTATTGTAATTTAATATAAGAATATTCCAAACGTCATTACCGTACGGCGCTGCATGCCAACCTCACTTTGTACAAGTATACAGGGTGTTTTTTTTAACTTGAGACAACGAAATATCTCAAAAAATACGCATCGTACGGAAAAAATGTCTGGAATAAAAACTTTTTATTTTCGAGGGGGAAAAAAGATTTGTTAAAATTTACCCCACCCCCACCCCACAGGAGGCAGGGGATGGGGGTAACTTTGTAATTTCAAATGGCAACCCCAATTTTTTATCACAGATTCAGATTCTCCTTTACGAAATACGTAAGTTTTATCCGGAAAATTTGTTTCGATTCGCGATAGATGGCGGTGCAATTGCGAAAAACGAAATTGTTGACACTACCTTTAGCTCTACCCAGGAATAACGACGCGGACGTAGTAGTTGTCTATTCCCTTCGGGGTGCTTAATTTCCGTGAGTCCCTTGCCTCTCACCATCCATCGGGGTGCTTGATTTCGGTGAGTCCCCTTGCCTCAATTTCATTATCAACTCCAGTAACTGTTACTTGACGCTTCCTTTTTTTCGGTTGTACACTTCCGTCAGTGATGAAGTTTCGGACAACCCGGTAAAAAGAAGCGCGTGAAGGAACACTTTCTGGAAAGCGTTGAGCATAAAGCGTGAGAGCATCATTGATATTCCTGCCACTTTCTCCATAAATGAGAATCATTTCAATCTTCTGTTGCTGAGATAGAATTTCCATTGTAAAAGTAATGAAGTAAGGTAATGAGGAAATACAACAAAACCCAAACCAACACAAACGAACGTGACCAACAACAATAACCCAAACGAAAGCAACAAACACACCCAAATCAAATGAACACAATCAACCTTCCTAATAAATAAACGTTAAGCACGGACAGACGCGGTTATCGCTCGGCCGGAATGACGTCGAGGATTGTAGACAGTGGAGACTCGATGATATGTAATGCCTACATCCAAAATCGACTGTCGTCAACCAACTGCATTCGGGAATGGTTTTCGACAGTTTTATCACTTTTACTGTCCCGTTGCCAAAAGTTCAAGCACTTCGATGGATGGTGAGAGGCAAGGGGACTCACCGAAGTTAAGCACCCCGAAGGGAATAGACAACTACTACGTCCGCGTCGTTATTCCTGGGTAGAGCTAAAAGTAGTGTCAACAATTTCATTTTTCGCAATTGCAGCGCCATCTATCGCGAATCGAAACAAATTTTCCGAATAAAACTTACGTATTTCGTAAAGGAGAATCTGAATCTGTGATAAAAAATTGGGGTTGCCATTTGAAATTACAAAGTTGCCCCCACCTCTGCCTCCTGTGGGGGTGGGGGTGGGGTAAATTTTAACAAATCTTTTTTCCCCTCGAAAATAAAAAGTTTTTATTCCAAAGATTTTTTCCGTAGGATGCGTATTTTTGAGATATTTCGTTGTCTCAAGTTAAAAAAAACACCCGTATACTGATTTTTTTTTGCGGTAACCTAAAAAATCATGTAATGTATCATGTTTGTAAATCTTGAAGGAACGAAAGTTTCATTTATGCACATTTTTCAAGCCAATTAAATAATATTGTAAGACAACTCAAGGTCTGTCAAATAAATATTTATGAAAAAATGTTCCTTCCAACGGAAATAATTTACCTCCCGCCCCTTTATCATTCCACTCCATCCCCTTTCTATTCAAACTCGTTTATAGCAACCTTCATATTTCTTAAAAGGTAGGTTGCGGAATATCACTCCAACATTTGGAAGCAAAAAGTTTACATCAAAGTTACATTTTGGTACAACTCTTTGCTACAGCTTGAACTGCAATTTTTTTGCAGCATAGAGTACACCGAAGTAGCGTCGTCGGTTATTATTAATTTTTTTTTGGTGAAAAGTCTTTCAAAGAGACTCGTCATGATTTTTTTGGTTTGTGCAATCGTTTTGTATTAGGACTTGTTTGACATTTTGTAGTTCCTTTTGTGAGTTATCTTCATCTGTTATGGAACAGCTCTGTATACAAGGGAGTTGATAAGCCATTGCTTTTGAGATGGGTGGTGGTGGGAGGAGGGATGTTGGTATGTGTTTGTATGGGTAGGTCTTCTGTAAGCTTCATGACCTAATGTCTTATCAGATCTTTTGTAAACTAGTACCTACAAAAAAGGCAATTTTCCGTTTTCTTCAATTTCCGTGGTGAACTTGAGATTAGGGTGTAACTGATTTGATGAAATTGAAGAACTTGTGTAGTTCATCCAGTCCATGTCTCCAGATGACAAAAGTGTCGTAATCGTAACGGCACACAAATTTCGGTTTTAGCGTGGATTTGTTGAAGATTTCAGTTTTAGAACAACATAACCTGAAACTTCAATTTCAGTTCAGTCGTGAAGAAGTGAACTGCAATGTTCACGAAACGTCGGCAACATTCATAGTTTCGGATACGATTGAAACCCGAAAGAGCTTCAAAATTTCAAATTTTTTTAATTCATCAAATGAATTATCGTGAAATCATTCAATCTCCTGTTAAAGAAATCTACGGGGTAGGACAGCCAACGTCTTACGCCAAGCCCAATTTTCCTCCTCAAACTTGAGAAAACATGAAAAAACAGCAATTGAAAAACTCAATCAGAATAAAGACATCATAATATTACCCGCAGAAAAAGGCAACACAACAGTGATAATGAATAAAGAAGACTATAACAGCAAAATCATGGACTTTCTAACTGACTACACATATACAAAACTTAAAAAAGACCCCACAAAAACGATAGTCAGCAACACAAAACCCTCCTAGAAGACTCAAAACTTCACAGCGAAACAATATTTAAATCAAGACCTACTAATTCCATCTCTCCAAAACTTTACGGACTCCCAAAAATCCACAGAAACAACATTCCTCTCAGACCGATCATCAGCGCAATAAACTCATCAACTTACAATCTAGCGCGCTTTCTCGCCAAAAAACTAAATCCTTTCACAGGAAATTCTATCACACACGTACAAAATTCTTTTGACTTCATCAGAAAGATACAAAAGATTCACATTCAACCCCAAGACATCCTAGTAAGTTTCGACAAAGTATCTGTCTCTACAAAAGTACCAGTCTCTGATACAATCGATATTATTAAATCCTTTGCAAACTTCCCCTACTATCTCACAACCCTGATAGAAAACTATCTCACGAATACCTTCCTCTCTTTCAATAACCAATTCTACGAACAAACTTGAGGAGCAGCAATGGGATCACCAATGTCACCTGTAATAGCCAACATCTTCATGGAAAATCTAGAAACTATAATCTTTAACAAATCCAGGCATACACCGAGAAAAAACCAAGATTGTTTCCTGCTGTGGCCCACTGGGAGTGCTCCGAACCACGCCTGCCTAACCCGCTGACGTGGCAAAGGGCTGATGTGTGCTTGCACTGTCGAGGTGTCAGCTGCAGTAGGGATCAGAAGTCAGCCCCTTCGGGCCTTGATCGGGGAGTGCGTGGTGGCTGCAGAGGTAGGAATCCGCAGTGCCCCGAGCGAGTACCAGTCCGTCCGTGTTTTCCGGGACTGGTTAAACGAAGGCTGGGCCCCAGGGAACTGAAGTAGGACTTAGGCCCGAGGGTATACCCGTTCCCAGCTATTTCGGCCCGCCCCTCCACTATACACTATCGAGAGGACGCTCCAAGTAATGCTGGATACGCTGGCAGTCATGCAAGATGCTGCAGACAGACAAAGAAATGTCAGTACTGACATAAAAGGCGGAATCCCAAAGCTGAAGGAGACAGTAGAGGTCCTCTAGAGCACGATGAAGCAGAAGATGAAAGCGCAAGTAAACGTCGTGAGCTTGGCGGGGAAATCGGCTCAAAGAAGTTCAAGCACTCCGAGGCGCAGTAGTAACAAGAGGACGTCCTCAAGCCCAGCGGAAAGTCAGGGTGCAAATCCAATAGGAAAGAGGATGAACGACATTGCCTCGCCACCTGCGTGGACAGAGGTGACAAGAAAGAAGAAGCCGGAAAGACCGGGAAAATAGGGATGGGTAACGCTCAGTGAGAATCGATTCTTCGATTCCTCGATTCCGACGGATGCGTCGATTCCAAGGAATCGAAGAATCGAAGGTAGGAATCGATTCTTCAATTACAATTATTCGATTCCTATTTCAGTATTCCCCCACTCCCCCCTTCTCAAAAAGCCGGCGTAAATTAAAAATTCCGAAGGGTTTTTGGAGAGGTTTGTTGTAAAAATTAGAACCAATGCAATAAATATAAATTTCAATTCATGTTTTCATGCTTTTTTAAGAAAATTTATAAACTGTCATTAATTAGGTTTTTTTCTTTAGGAAAACGAAAATTTATTTCCTCTTAACTCTCTAATCGGAATCGATGGCGATTCCGACGAAGAATCGATTCCTGGAATAGATTCCCTAAACCCAAGAATCGATTCCGAAGAATCGACGCCAAGAATCGATTCTTCTAAGGAATCGGAATCGACTTGGCCATCCCTACGGGAAAACTGCTGCATGCCGAGGGGCTGGCTAAAAATAATGGAGAGGAAGGTAAAGAGAAGAGGCGCAAGAACAGACGAAAAAAGAGAGAACGCCTTGAAGCGGTTTTAATAAAACCCGCCGAAGGCATCACGTATGCATATGAACTACGAGACATTAAGTCTAACATTAAGCCAGAGGATACGGAGACGGTGATCCGCTCAACATGCCAAACGAAGGAGGGCAGCGTCCTTCTGGAACTGGGAAAGCTCACGAAGGATGCGCAAGCTTTTGCGAAAGCAGTAAGAGAAAAAATAGGCGACGCCGGCACGGTCAGGAACATGGTACCCAGGACCACAGTGGAACTAATGGACCTTGACGCGGTGACAACAAAAGAGGATGTCGAATAGACACTAAAGAAGAGCCTTGGAGACCATGGAGATATCAAGGTCACGGTTACGAAACCAAACAGGTTGGGACAATTCCTTTCTTTTGCGTAAATCAGTGAACGAGAGGCCAGCAAGCTTTTAGAAACTTCCCGCATTAAAGTGGGATGGGTCAACAGCAGAATAAGACAGAGCATCAGAGTAATACGCTGTTACAAGTGCCTTGGGTATGGATACCAGTCCAGATACTGCAAAGAACCCGATCGCAGCAGACTCTGCTGCAAATGTGGCACTGAAGGCCATAAGGCAGCTACTGGCACTGCAGAACATTGCTGCGTACTATGTGCTGAATTGAAGGAGGAGAACATGCAGCTCGATCATGTCCCTGGATCAGGCGTATGCAAAGTCTTCAGAGAAGAGCTTAGCAAGACCAGAAAGACCCAATCATGATTAGGATTCTGCAAGGAAATATGAACAGGAGCAAAACAGCACATGAACTCCTTCCGCAGCTCAGGCGTGAAAAGGAGGCTGTCCTTATTTTAATAAGTGAACAGTACACCAATATAGATAGTCCAACATGGTACACAGACGCTTTGAATATTGCAGCCATTTGGACAGCCAACCCAAGGATAGCGCCAGTGAATGAACATGGCTCTGGAGACGGCTTCGTATGGGTACAAAGCAAAGACCATATCTACGTCAGTTGCTACCTAACCCCAGATGAAGGAATTCAGGAATACGAAAATAAATTGGACCTACTAGAAAGTCCAATCCATGCAAAAGAAGGGAAGGTATCACCGGCAGATGATTTCAACGCGAAAGCCGTTGAATGGGGTATGCCAAAAACAGACCCAAGAGGTAAACGGCTAGCGGAAATGACTGCTAGACTGCACCTCATCGTCTTGAATACATGACAAACCACAACGTTTCGGCGCCCTGGATGCAGGGAATCCATTCTGGATATCACCTTCGCTTCAGAACCCTTGGCCCCTCTCACTAAGAACTGGGAGGTAGTGGAGATGTATACTGGTAGCGATCACCAATATATTTACCTGGAAGTTGGCGAAAAACCTAGTGCCGAGATATACCAAACCAAGCGTGTAGGGTGGAAATTCTCACAGATGAATGAAGAAAAAATGTCCAGAGTGATGACAGAAGGCGAAGAATCCCTTTAAACATCATTTGATAGAGCAGAAGGCCCACAAGGAGTGGAGAAGCTAGTTGAAGGGACGATAAAACTTATACACCGAGCCTGCAATGAGTCTATGCCTAGACGGAAACAACACGTAAGTCGACTTTCTATGTACTGGTGGACGCAGGAAATAGCGGACCTCAGGACAGAGTGTCTACAGAGCAGAAAAAAAGCTACTCGGGAAAGGAGAAGAGACACTTACGTGGCGGACAGAATGGCTGCAGTATTTAAAAAAGCTAAAAAAGAGCAACGGAGGGCTATCAAAACAAGCAGGGCTCAGAGTTGGGGAGGATTGGTCCAAGAGGTGGACAACCACCCCTGGGGCTTAGGCTACAAGATCGTCACACGTAAGCTGGGAGTACTGACAGCGTGTGCAAACATGTAAGCTAAAGAGATGAAGACGATAGTGGATGGACTATTTCTCAATCATGAGGTGAGGAAAGTGGACGAATACGATATAGGAGACGCCGATACACCACTCTTCAGCGAGGAAGAGCTGTCTATAGCAGTGCGCTCGATGCAAAACAAGAAGGCACCAGGACCAAACAGTATAGCAGTGGAGGCTCTGAAAGTGGCAGCTCGCACAAGCCCGCAGGTCCTACTAAATATGTACAACTGCTGCTTGAGAGAGGGAATCTTTCATAAGAAATGGAAGATACAGCGGCTAGTGCTCAGAAGCAAAAACAAAGTGGGAAAGCTTTTTGAAAAGTTGATAAAACTACGCCTTAAGTCAGCTATACAGACAGCTGGTGATCTGTCTGAGAGACAGTATGGCTTTAAAAGAGGACGCTCCACGGTGCATGCCATCCGAGATATAGTCGATACAATCGACCAGGCTCAACAGGGAAACTATGCGACTAGAAAAATCGTTCTCCTGGCCACGCTGGATGTTAAAAATGCATTCAACTCGGCCAGATGGGACGATATGATAGAAGCGCTAGACAAGTTTAGGGTACCAAAATACCTTCTACGAATCCTCAAAAACTGTTTGAGCGAGAGAGTACTGGTCTATGATAACACTGAAGGGCCAAGGAGAAGAACGGTGACTGCTGGAGCTGCCCAGGGATCGATCCTGGGACCCGACCTCTGGAAAATCTCATACGATGGAATCCTTCGAATGGATATGCCGAGCGGGACATACCTATCTGGATACGCAGATGATATAATCGCAGTGATAGTGGCACGAGACGTAGAGCAGATACAGTGGAAGCTGAATCAGGTTATGCGTCGAGTGACAAGCTGGATGGATGACCATGGGCTTGATTTAGCAATGCAAAAAACCGAGTTGCTTCTGGTGACCAAAAAGCGGATACCAACTATGGTACCGATGCAGGTAGGCCCAGAGGAAATCTACACAAAACCAGTACTGAAACAGCTCGGTCTGAAAATGGACACGAAATTGAATTACTGGGAACAGATTAGACAGGCGTTAGACAAGGCAGCAGTGGTCCATAATGCTATATGGAAGCGAAATCTGGGCTGAAGCGCTGAAAGTAAAAAAGTACCGACACCGGATGGCATCAGTACAAAAGAGAGGAGCACAAAGGAACATCTCCTCCTACCACACAGTCTCAGAACCGGCTGCACTGGTCATCGTGCAAGTGATCCCAATAGATCTGCTGGCATCCGAGAAAAAACGGATCTTCGAGATATCTTCGGAGGTTGAAAAGAAGACCGCAAAAGCAAAAGCCAGAACTCTAACGAAAGAGCGATGACAACGACAGTGGGAGAGAGATAGCAGAGCGAGATGGACGGCAAGACTGATACCAAAACTCGATGTCTGGATTGACCGTAACCATGGCGAAGTAAATTACTACTTGAACCAATTTCTCTCGGGGCATGGCTACTTCCAAGCCTACCTACACAACGTGGAGAAAGTAAGAAGAACAGAGGGTATGGGGCAGAGAGCGAAAACGCGCACCACACCTTTTTCGTGTGCCACCGCTGGTCCGAACAACGAAGAAGACTGGAAACGGAAGTCGGTAGCATCACGCCTGAAAACATCGTTGGAGTGATGCTCGAAAGCGAAAGCAAATGGGCCCAAGTGGCTGACTACGTCCAGGAAGTGCTTCGACAGAAGAAGCAAGAAGAGCATAAGAGAAACGCGTCAGAAGAAGCTGAACCAAGATGTCGAAGGCCGACGAGCCAGATGCGCGATATTATCGTGCTCCTGAAGACGATGTGTACATCTTGGCCAGGGCACAACGATGATCACGACCGATCAGAGACAGCTAGTATAACCATGTAGAAGCAGACCAACCAGCTACACACAACCAAGATGTCGAAGGCCGACGATCCCGATGTGCGGTATCGCCGCACTACTGAGGACGATGCTTACATCTTGGTTGGGATACAAAGGAGAACTTAAAGTTGCAGAACACCTAGCACAGAAAACCAGAAATCCAGCAGGCACCCCTGTGGTGAAAAAAACGGCACCCCCTGAAGTAATGCGAAAGCGGTTTCGAGGGGAATCATGCCAAGGAGAAAGGGTGGTGGTTTTTCGTCGGAAGTTGGTAGCATCACTATAATGGTCGAATTAAGATCTTTGTGTATATATATTAAGATCATTGTAGTGATGATATCAATATCCCGACACTACCGAGAAGTGCGGACCCTTCTCGGTGTGTGTTTGCAAATTTTCCACCTTACCTCGTAAAAAAAAAACTTTTTTCATCTGGAGACATGGACTGGATGAACTACACAAGTTCTTCAATTTCATCAATCAGTTACACCCTAATATTAAGTTCACCGTGGACATTGAACAAAACGGAAAATTGACTTTCTTGGACATACTAGTTTACAAAAGATCTGATAACAAATCAGGACATGAAGTTTACAGACGACCTACCCATATAAACAGATACCTACACGCCTCCTCCCACCACGACCCATCTCAAAAGTAATCGGTCATCAACTCCCTTGTATACAGAGCTGTCTCGATAACAGATAAAGATAACTCACAAAAGGAACTACAAAATTTCAAACAAATCCTTATACAAAACAATTACACAAACAAAAAAATTAATAAATCAATAAGGAAATACACTAAAAAAAAAAGTCAACACAAGCTACTAAAGAAAAAGAGAAAAAAACGACCACCATCCTACCCTGCATCCAAGGTATTATAGAACAAATAGGAAGAATTCTTAACAAACACAACGTCCAAACTACATTCAAGCCAACTGCGAAAATAGGACAACTTCTGAGAAACCGGCAGGGCTGTGAACCAACGTGTAAAGGAACATAAGAGTAAAGTCAGGCTAAAAAATTTCATACAATCAGCACTACTTGAACATCAAATCGAAACAGGACATAACATCTTATTTGATAAAACAACCATCATCGCAAAAACGTACAATAGTTTTCCAAGAAAACATAGAGAAGCAATCGAAATCTTAAAACAACCTAATAACATCAATACGGACAATCGATTTAATACCAATCCATGGGGCGCTCTAGCCAATCACAGGCATCGTAGAGAGTACATAACCTGAAGCTTCAGTCTCAGGTCAGCCCTGAAGAAGTGAACTGCAATGTTCACAAAACGTCAGCAACATTCATATTTTTTAAAATTTTTATTAAAAAATGTATCCAAATCTTTCCTCCTGTTTCAATGCGTTTATGTCTAACAAATAAGTGAAGAGTCCTCAAATTATTCCCACTGAGAGCTGGATCCGACTTGTGTCGGATTGCAAATTGAGAGTTAAGTTGATTGTATCTGCCCTTAACTAGCCTTAGTTCTTCTTTGGCGTACATGAAGTTCGGCTCGCTCGTTCTGCTGAAATTAAGGTCCCGTCTATTTACTTCAACCTCAGTTCCGCTGCTGTAAGATATATACCTATAATTAATCTCCATTCTTTGTGGTAAAGATGAATCTTGTTGATCTCTTCAACATAGTTATTTCCTTTTCGTTCCTCTAATACATACACTGCTTTAGTCAAATTCTTTGTTGGAGGGGAAATTTCGCACAAGACATTCAGCCTAGGGTTTACCTCGGTAAACCTGAGGCTGGGTAGTGTTAGATTCCCACTGACTAGAACCCCCCGCTTTCCCGCGCCAGAAAGGACAACCCTGAGATCGCTTTCGCATTACTACAAGGTTACAACTTATAGGCGCCAATACGCCGTGTTTCGCCGTCCCACTAAACGTGCCCCCCTAGTCTTATTTTGTCCTCTCGCAGATCCAACCAATATCTGCGCATCATCCTTAGCAGCGTGACGCGACTGTATCGCGAATCGGTCTCCTCGACCTTAGACATCCTGATTGGCATTGGTCAACTATCTGCTTGTCTGCTTCGTGCTACGGGAAGAGGATTCACATTCTGTTGCTTCCCTCTCCCTTTTCTTCTCCGCTTTCTTCATTGCACGGAGGAATCTTTCCATGAAAGTGGCCATTGCATCTCATTGCTGCTGATTTTGCAGCATCGTCACGACAATAATCTCCTGGGTCATCCTTTCACCGATTGATGTCTCCAATGCTCTTCTTTAATCGATCCATAATAAGGTAAAAATGTACCTCCCCATGTGCACTATTCATCCACTCCTTCACTCCCGGGATTAGCTTGGCGCTCCACCTGTCAACATCGCTGCTCTTTACTTTCTCTTCACAAATTGCCATTGTGCCTTCTCTCACTTGTTTTCTAACTCCTCCCTTATCTTCCTCCTCCCTTCTTTTCTAAATTTGTTTCTGCTCCTGTGCCAGGAGATTGATAGGAGTGATCCCAGCTACTGTGAGTACCGCCCTTCTGGAGACCGTTCTGTACGAAAATGCCACTCGCGGAGCCCCTCTTTCTTGATCGGAAGCTACTTTTTTTCGGTACTTTTCTACCTTAATTGCATCTGCCCATATCTCAGCTCTATACAGCATAGTGAAGTGGATAACACTTATGAGGGCTCTCCGCTTGCTGCTCCTGGGTCTAGCTATGTTGGGCATGAGCGTTGAAAGCATGGCCAACATGCTCGCTGCCTCTTCTGCTGCTGTCTGTATTTGGATCCAGGACTTCAGCTTTACATCCGTGAGTATTCTATGGTACTTCAAGCACCTCACGGATACGAGTTGCTGTGCGTCGACCTTTGCTCGAAACGGTACAACAAACTTTCTTTGGCTTGTGAGCAAGACCATCTGCGTCTTACTTGCGGCTAGTTCGAGGCCATAGTCATCCAGTCAGTCGCCAATTTGCCACAAATCCTGTCAAACTTTCCATGTAACATTCTCTTTGTCCCTTGCAAGTAACCCGCGGTTATCTCCTTGCTTTTGGGACTTTCTGTTGTATCGAATCTCAACTGTCGATCACTTAGGTAGTCGTCAACGAGTTTCAGCAGGTATTTCGGGACCGCAAATCGTTCATTCAAGGTTTTCAGGATATTCGTCCACCTTACAGGGTTGTACGCGTTTTTGACATCGAGTGTTACCAATACGCTTACTCTCCTAGTCTTAAAGTATCCTCCCCATGCCTCTTCTGTTTCGTCGAAAACAGTTCTCCAGATGTTTTATAGCTGCTTGTAGCCGAGCTCGTAAAAGATTCTCCAATACTCTTCTTGCCGTGTCAAGCATGCATAGTGCACGATGAGAAGACGGGGTTAGAGGTGGCACCTTCCCCTTATCAAGCAACACCAGTCGCTTGATTTTCCACCATGCACTGCACACTCCGGCCCTTAAGCATGCGTTAAACATGTTCAGGAAGTGATATGGGCATCCCTTTAACATGGCCTTGATGACTTCATTGGGGATGCCATCTAGGCCAGGCGCGTTTTTATTGCAGGTTTTCATTGCTCAATTCTTTCACTATGAAAGCTGGGACCTCTTTATTGACCTGAAACTCAGTGTGCACTTGTTTTCATGCTCAGAATCCATTGTTTGCGGATCTTTCGCCCCTTCCGGCTTTGATCTTCTGGTCCTGTTCATAACACTGTGATAGTCTCTTCAATCTATATCAGAATTTATTTCCTCACACAAGACCCCCCAACAGTTTGACTTGCTCTTTTTTAGCACTATTGTCAGCTATTTTTTTGTTGCGTAATATTCCGCTTTTTCAGAAATTTCCGAAATTCAGTGAGATTTAAACCTTTTTTTTTTTGGTGCTCTGCTAATGTTTCTGTCTATCTGTCCACCTGCTGGATCAATTCGAAAATCACATGTTGATATTCACTGGCTATGTATTTTTCCAAAACCCGCCAGTTTCCATTTCTCGATGCAATTTCCGGTGTAGCGAGGGTGATATCAATTATAGTGCACCTACAGTTATTTCGCCTAAATTTGGTAGTCGTGCCTGTATTCATTACAGTCCTGTCCGTTTTAGCCGCATCTTAACGACCTCTTTTCTCGCATTTCAGACCATGTCATTCACTACTTCTAGGATTATGCATCAAAATCACCAGCGATGCCGATTTCTCCCTCGAAGTTTCGAGGGAAATCTTCTATTTCAGCGAGCTTCTGTCGGAAAGTCGCAATGTCATCGTTTGAAGAGAGGTAGCAGAAAAAAAGGTTAGACTGCCGTTCTTAATCCAGACATAACCATTTTCCTTCACTTTATTCTTTATCAGGATGTTAGCCGCATTCATCACTCATATTGCTGCCGTGCCAGAATCACCCGAGGACCAGTCAGGAATCTTCAGGTTTCTTTATTGCTCACGTATAATACATAAGGCAGCCTTCTTATCATGGACCAGTTGGGAAGTAAGGTCTCGTGCCAGCCTGCAGACTCTTATATTATCCGGCACAATTACTGCCATTGCCTTTCATTCCATTGCCAGATGTCCGTTGCTGTGGTAAGGGAAACACCTAGTGACACCAATTTGTAGGCGCACTCGGCATGTACTACGGCATGCCTACCTTAGCAGCCGCTAGAGCTTTCATCTCAACGAAAGCCATTAGGTTTTCCCTGTAGTTGTTCTTGGAGGAAGTTATTTTCATCTCACCATCCTTATCTATCCCAAGAAAAGCTTCAAGGGTATCTTTAAACTTCTGTACCTCAGTAGCCGTGTCGACGTTTCGGATCTTGATCTAATATTGGTCTTGTATATCAAATCTATATTTGATACTTATAGATCTATTTATAGTTTGGATACGTTCCGAATAATCTTTGTCTCGTCGTTTTTTAGTTTTTCCTTGGTTCTCTGCGAAAACTGCTTTCGAACGGAGTGGTCCCTAGGGTTACATTTTTCATAGTATTTATTAGAAAACTGATGAATTTTCAATTAATAAGTTCTTTAATGTGGAATGCATTCTCTTAATATTACTGTCGGATTGAACATAGAAAGCTGTTAGTTTTACATGTCGAATTCTGTGTCCATCCTCAAATTGCGTCATTAATTCAGACTGAAAGAATTTGGCATCGTTATGCAAATGAGTGTCTGAAGATATCCAAAACAATTTTGTTATTGGGATGTGTTGGTATGCCGGGTAAGACACTGAATGTTTGATTGTTCATTCTGGTTATTTTTTGAAATTAACACATCAAACATTTTCTGAAGGTAGTTTTTAATCTGTTTGTCTTTTCCTAATGAGATATCAATCTTCTTCGCTCGTCCTAAAGTATTCTCCTCTCCTAGGTGAGTCAAGTGATTCTCTTTGAAGCTTTATTCTTATTCGATTTTGATGAGCACTCGACTGTCAGAGAAGAAAAAATGGTATCTCTGTGGGATATTTTATTTTTTTCTTTTTGTCCTAATTCCTTAATGTCATTAATTCTGTGATTTCCTGTACAAGCTCATGGCGATACTGATATGTCATCCAAACTAATCTAATCTAATCTAATCTAATTCAGCCATAATAAAGTTTTATGGTCGGTTTGGGCTTTAAGAGGTTTTCCAAGCAAGTATTGCCTTAATCTTTTTATTGCCCATACCATGCCTACCGTCTTTGATATGAATAAGTGCAAGCTTTCGCTATAGCTGAGAAGTTTTTCTTATAAATTTGCTACGATATGCTGCACGTACTAGAAATGATTGAACTTGTTTGATTGTTTAAGGATCTTGACATTTTATTGACTGCTACTACTTAATCTGGGCTGGGTTTCACTTCTTCTGCTGTAATTGAATATCCTAGCTATTTAAGTTTGGATCTGAGATATTCGCACTTCAAGGGTTCTGATTTTAGTTTGAGTTATTCAAATCTTTTTAGAACGGTTACTGAAATTCAATTATGATCTTCTAAGGTTTCCACACGTGACATTGTCATCAATGTAGACAAAGAATTCTTATCATATCAGTCCTCTTAAAGCGTTGTCCACAATTCGCTGGAATTTGGCCGGAGCATTTTTGAGGCCAAGCGCCGAGAAGAATTTTACTCTTCCGAGTTGATCCAGAATACAGTCTATAACTGGTAAAGAATAAATTAGTTTGAGGATTTTTTTCGCAGGTATCTTTTTTCGCAGGTATTTGATTTGGGTTTCACGCTTAGATGTTTTATGAAGTAAGATAAGTGTAGCTTCTGTTCTTGTAGCCCTGTTTGTTGCCCTTGAAGTTTGTTTTTGGGTAACTGGCTCTGATTTCTCCTTCTCTATATCTGATTCATCTCCATGTAATGTTAGAATGTGGTACTCCTCTGTATATGTAAATACATCTCCTTTTACTTCACATTTCTCAGCTATAGCTTCGATTTCGGAAATTTGTTTTCTCTTGCTAATGTGGATACATTTAATTCTATCACACTCATTTTAGATATAATGTGACTTGTATTAATTTGGATACATTTACTTCTATTCTGCTCATTTCAGATAATGTGACTTGTATAAAGTCGCCGGTTCCCATACTGGAAGAGGATAGAAGTGTTTGAGGACAAGGTGCTTTAGACATTGCTATTGTTTGAAAGAGGGAATTAAAGTCCTCTACAAAAAGTGATTTGGTATATGTCTTATCATCCAAGTACCTTCAACTCTTTTCTATATAATCTAAGAAAACTAGTATGAGAATTTCCTAATACCGCGGACTGTTTATTTTGTTATTTTTTATATTGAGGAACACATATGTTAGGGTACCGTAAGCGTATATACCGATGCAAGCCTAAGAAATAATTCCAAATTTTGCTAAACTCCATCACCGCAGTTATGAATCCCCATGCAACGAAGGCTAACTGGACCTACGGTTTTGTTCATAAGTACAAATTTTCTCATTCTTTTCATTCTTTGGAAAAATTTTCTTCTTCTTCATGATAGCCGCACCGCGTCGTCAATCAAGTTGCTGACTAAGGATCTTGGACTCTGCTACGTGTTTCGATAAGTGGGAGTAGTTAGTCTGAGTTGGCTGCTGCTGCCATGCCTTTATTTTTCGTCCTCTTCTGTGGCTAATCTTCAGCTTACGCCTCCTAGGATATTACCGCAGTATGAGCTGATTCACACCGTACGCTCTCTCAGCCTTAAACTGCGTACGCGGGGACAGAGTGAGAATGAGCGTAACTGAGGCCTAACCTTGGAGCATGAGAGGAACAGAGACCGGACACTTGCTACAGTGTTAGAAAAATCTGTACTAGATTTAGTATACATGTAATGAGAGCAAGAATGCACAACATGAAATTAAATTTAGTATACCAGCGTACAGTAAATTTAGTATATGCATATAATGAATTTAGTATGCACGTACATGAAATTTAGTATACGCGTATACTAAATACAGTATACATGTATACGGATTTAGTATATGCGTTCCGTTTCACGTGGGTTCCATCTTCATTGCCTGTAAACATGATCAGATGAAACATGAAATCGAAGAATAAAGTTTTAATTTTCAAATAATCATATCGTTAAGCTACACATACGTTGACAAATTGACTTTCAAAGAGAAGACTTCGCAGATACTCGCAGAAAGAAGCCGAACTTTGTAGCATTACAGAGAACTCAAACAAATGCAGCGCATCGAGTCTGCCACCGGTGACGTTGCCCCACTCGCGTAAATCGGAACGCGCTTACGCAGCTGTATATATTAAACACATATATGAATTTTAGCATACAGAAACTATAAAAATCATATACGTGAAAGAAACTTACTGTACACTTAATAAATCTAGTATACATATAACTTTATAAAAGAAATTTAGTATACGTAAGTATACTAAAATTACAAAGTGTAATGAATTCAGTAAACGTATGGGAAATTTAATTTGCCCGTGTATACTAAAATTGCAAACATTTCTAACAGTGTATCTACACCCTTATGCTCCAGAGTGAGGCCTCAGCTTCGCTTGTCCTCACTGAAAGAGTTCAAACCTGCGACTACCCGTGTAGAAATTTGGTCATAGCCCAAACAGGGCCCAGACTTGGCAAAACTAGGCCCTGGCCTGGCGATCTAGCCTGGGCCAAGCTTGAATGAAACGCCAAATCTGGCCAGGGCCAGGTTATATTGCCAGGCTCGATCGCCCAGCTTGGCCCAGGCTTGGCCCTAGTTTATTATCGATTCCTAGCGATTTTTAATTTGTAAGCTAAAAGTCGAAATTAAGGAGAAATATTTTTTATTCAAATTTGAAGTTAACAAATGAATATGTAATATTTAAAAATCGAAAAAAAATCAGAACGTCAATTCAAAAAGTCACTCATTCGATTTGCGCGTCCTAAATTTCTACCACCTTTCTGCGTCATCATCATCTATATAATATAATTTTTTAATTTACGTCCGCCATATTTGTTTCATGAATTGAAGTCTTTAACATCATTACATAAATTAACAACATATTTACACTTGATAATTCAACGAAAAAGTTTTCTCAATTTGAGGTTAGAAGTTACGTGTAATATTAATGTGAAAATATTATTTATAATTAATATAAGAACTTACTTGCACTTTCACCGCGTAAGTATAGGATACTGACGAGTGCTCGATGCCTCCGGACTCTTAGAGTGCTTTTTATTTTAGGAATTTTTATCAATTTAATTTCAATGGTGATTTGTATTTTGTTCATCGACCATCATCAATCAGCACCATCACCACTATTCTCAATCACTCACACAAAATTTATAAGTTCAGTTTGGCTTAAACTACCACACAAATTACTGGTTATGATACTTTACGAATTTTTTTTTATTCCAAATTTGCCACTTTGTAAAGATTTACACTCGCCACTCGCAAGTAATGAGTGAACAAAGAGAATAGTACTACGCCATCTGTCGTCAATTTTTGGAACTTTGACACTAGCTGGGCCCAAGCTCGAGCCATTGCAAAATTCGAGCTAGATCCAGGCTAGGGGCCCCCAGCCTGGCCCATTCTGGAACCGGCAAGAAACATAAGTTCACTATGTTCTTTTTACCGAAAGTCCGCAAATTATTTAGTCCGGTGTACGGAATGGCCTTTATGGGATTTCTTTGTTGTATTCGTGGATGCAGAAATCGAGAGAGCAATCCTGGCAGGATCATCAAAATGTTATGCTCAAAACAGTGTAATGATGCCGGGTCCTACTTACACTCAAATTACAGTTGAGGAGGTTTTCTGAGAAGGAGGCTAAAGTCTAGTGTGAAACAATAAACTGCAACATTATTTTTTATATTCTAAGAAATGCATTTATTAATAGTCTTCAGCATTACACGAACATAAATCATGATTTTATTAACTCAGAGTTATAAAACTGAAAACATACAAAGAATAGATCAATTTAATGAATAGTCTGTAAGATCTGTTTATACCAGTTGAAAATATTATCATACATATACTAGAAGAGTTCAATCAAATATAATGCACGACGTGTCCAGTAACACTTTTACATAAAGAAACGGTTCTTTCAGATTGAGTAACAGTTAGAATGTGCATTTGTTTATAATAAATGTTCATTTTCAAAATTTTAGATCTCGGTTGTTGTCTTAAGATTTTGAACTACATAATTATAAGTTTGAGGATATTTTATGTTCCTTCTTACAAATATACTACCACTTGGTTCAGATTCCTTAATCTACCTTTATGCAATTTTTATTCATATATTTTCATTCTTTTCACATTCTCATCAGAGTAGGTATTAGATTTGTGGAAAATTTGACCCCCTCCGTTTTTGTCAAATGTCCACGTTTCGAGACATTCTAAACCCCAAAACAGGTTTTTGCGAATGTTTCTGCATGTATGTATGTGGGTATGTATGTGTGTATATGAATATGTGTGTGTATGAATATGTGTGTGTATGAATATGTGTGTGTATGAATATGTGTGTATGTGGATTTTTATTTTCTTAGCTCGATAACTTTCGAAAGAATTGACAGATTTATTTACTTAAGGTTCTGTCGACCTTAAGGAACACATTCTCATCCAGACACTCGCGCTTCGCGGTCGATATTTAATTTGAACATCATTTGAACCTTGCGTTCCACGCTCGGTTCTGTGCACCGTATGATAGAAACAAAAAAGATTGAGTGCACTTATGGCGCGCGATTTGGTCGTCGCGCTTCGCGCTCAGAAATACACTGATCGCGCACTTTGTGCTTTGTGTTATATGTTCTTCATATACAAATTACTGAATTTGTGTTTGATTTCAAATGACGAATAATGATATAATTTAGGCGACAAATTTTATCAGTTAAAATGTTATTTTAGCTAGTGCCATTTTTCAAAAAAGTTAATTTTTTTCATTTTGAATATATTCTTGCAACAAAAATTGATTACAAGTTTGTTGATCTTTTTTGAATTCACAATTTTTTTCATTCATATGTTTTCGTACCTTGCATTGTTTTTCAAAAAATTTGATTTTTCTACCAAAGTGTGGGTGTAATCATCCCTTTGGAAAGTCTCCAGCGTACAATAAGGTCTGCGATTATTGTAAAAATAAAAATCATTTTGCGCAGGTATGTAAAAACAAAAAGTTACATGTAAACGCTATAAAAGATAATGCCGATGAGCTTGATAAATGAGAGAGGTTAGAAAATTTAACAAAAATAGACGAACCCACAGATTTTAAAAATACAGTTGTGTTAGCAAGGAAACCAGATGGTTCTTTACGAATTTGCTTAGATCCTAAAAATGTAAATGAATGTCTAAAGAGAGAGCATTTCAAACTTTCGACTTTTGACTTTGCCCAGAAATTTTTCCATAAAAAATACACTTAAATTTTTGAAGAGATTCCTAACGTAGCTATTCATGTTGATGATTTCATCATATGGAGGAAATATTAGACTGAACATGATGAGACTATTAAAAAAGTTCGACAAAGAGCTAGAGGATATAATATGAAACTAAACGAAGACAAATGTAAGATAGGAGTAACCAGAGTAAAGTTTTTAGGGCATATTTTTACAGATAAGGACATTGAAATAGATCAAGAATTAATTTTGTTTTCGAAATTTGTAAACATGGCGAGTATTTTAACAGCTTGTTTAAGATATATGATAAAAAAGGGTAATAAGCTCATCTGGACTGAAGATGGGATAAAAGCGTTCAGAGAAGTAAAGACAACGTTAACGGAAACTCCGATTTTGCAGTATTATAGCCCTAACGCGGATTGTAAACTAAGCGTTGATGTAAGTAGTACGGGCGTGGGAGCTGTTTTGTTGCAAAACGAGCTACCAGTAGCATATGGAACAAAAGCGTTGACTGAAACTGGAAGAACATGGGCTCAAATCGAGAAAGAGTCACTTGCGATTGTTTTTGGGTGTGAGCGTTCCCACCAATGTTATGGAAAACAAATAATAATTGAGATCGATCACAAACCGTTAATACCGATAATGCCGAAATCATTAAATGCAACTCCAATGATACTACAGAAAATGAGATTAAGGTTACAACCCTATGATTTTAAAGTAGCGTATGAACCGGGAAAAGAATTGTACATCGCCGATGCGCTTTCGAGAGCTCATAATAAACCCATATCCAAAGATGTTAAAGGTTGGAAAACAAGTATAATGTTAATTGATTATAAAGATTATGTTAGCGAGAATAGACAAAACAGTTTTTAGATGAGACTGCGAAAGACGAAGAATTGCAGGTTGTGTTAGGATTACTGAAAAATGGATGGCCTCACGAGAAGAATAAACTATCTGACATTGCCAAACAGCATTATACTTTTAACTATGATTTAAGCGAGAACGACGGATTGTTATTTAAAAATTAAGGAATTGTAGTTCCGCGTAGCCTGAGGTACTAAAAGCACCTTGGAGTAAAATAGGTACAGATATATTTGAATTTGAGAAAAAGAATTATCTGATGGTGATAGATTACTTTTTCAAAACACATAGAAATAGGCTTAATACCTGATATTACAAGCGAAGCTACGATAAATGTTTTAAAGTCTATTTTTGCAAGGTAGGGAATACCGAAACTTGTACTTTCAGATGGCGGCACGCAATATTCAAGAAATTTTGTGAGTTTGCAAAAACTTGAGATCTTAAGAATGTAATCTCATCGGCGAGACATCCTCAAAGCAACGGAATGAAAGATATATCCAAACGGTTATGCGTATGTTGAAAAAAAAGCGGAATTTGATGCTAAAGATCCATATTTGGTTTCATTGGAATATAGGAACACACTGATTTCATTAGAAACTGAATCGCCAAATAATTGTATGTTTGGCAGAAATGTAAATGGATATTCACCCACGTTTAATATACATCACTAAAAAACTTCGAATGCAAACGATTACGATGTGATCCGGAAAAATTCAGGACAGAAAAAATATACAAAAGATGTATTTCGGTCAACAAACAAGAATGCTTCCAGATTTTGCAGTTGGTGAGAGAGTTAGAATTGAAAACGAAAATAATCGAGCGTTTGACAGACCACGAATAATTGTTAACAGACCAGAGAAGCTTAGGTCTGACGATATACTAACAGAGTCTGCAAGAATTCTTCATCGCAACAAAAAACATATTATATGCGATTCAAATAACAGACAGTTTTAGATTGTAAGACAAAAATACGATGGTAACGTTTTTATCAGAGATAACTATGCCAGAAATAAATTAGGTGCTCGAACAGAGAATGATAAGCGAAGAGAAAGAGCTTTAGAAGATAAAAATAATCAAGGAGAGGGTAGGAAAAAAGAAGTCTGTAGAAGCAGTAGGCAAACCAAAAAACCGATTCACTTATATGACTATATTGAGGATTAACTTTGTTTGGATAAAAAGAAAGATATGATACAGTCCTGAGCTTTTATGGTCATGCTCACCACAGATAAGCAGCTGTATGGTGTAGACTGTCTACATGGTGAAAACTTGTATAACACGTTCTTTAATAAATATCTCATTATTCTACCTTATATATTTTTTATTGAGAAGATATTCAAATAGGTTGGTTTGGAAAAATCGATTTTCAGTTGTTGCATTTTTCGATAGTTTTTACCCATAGAATTGATATCCTATAGTCAGTTAGGGTGATTCCTATCTTGTTGACCAGTTATAATGCTCCAACAGAGGGCCTCTAATTGCAAGCGCTCGGGTTTCGGCGTAGATATTCGAACTAATCATTCGAGCAGCTGTTCCGTGTTTATACCTGCGTCTATACATACAGATATATAATAAAGGCGCCTCTTTTCACGATCAAGGAAGGTATCATGTATGGTCCGGGTATTGCTGATTAGCCGAAAAGCTATGTTTTCTATGACTTTTCATCTTGAAAAACTTCAAACGCATTTTTCTCAAAACGACATTTTTGCACCTGGCGCAGGTGATTTCTCAAAAATGACCTGGCGTATCGATTTCAAATTTTAACACGATATTCAGCACTATCATTGCTATCGTACGAACCTCCAAGTTGTTGATATTTTGATTATAATTTATAATTTAACCTGATTTATTATTAAATTTTTTCACCCTCCTTGATCATACCTTTAAAAGAGAGAAATATTCGTTTAATTATATACAATAGGTCCGAGAAAAAAATGATTGAAAATATGCTTCCTTTAAGCGTTCACATTGGAATGCCCCCTTAATCAACAAATGTGGCACTAGTGCTTGTAAATATTTTGCGAAAAATGTATCTAAAAAGATAATTGTTTGTATATCCTTTTTACAAACTGCATAAGAGCATTAATTTAAACCATCGATTTGTCAATCAAGTCTATTTGGAAGCTAATTGTAAAAGATCCTGGCGTCCAAGTATCTGGTTTATTTAGATATCAAGAAGAATCCTCAACAAATCTTCTAAAAGCGTGACGCGTTTCAGGCAATTAGAAGAAACGAACGATGAAGTATTACTAAATGAAATAAACTTTCACAAAATAATAAAAAAGTTCATGGATTACAGTTTTCAAAGATAAACATTTTATTTTTATCTTGAAATCTGGTTAGGGAAAAAATTAAATGGCTAAATTTACCATTCAACATGCATTATTTGAACCCTCAACTCATGTTTTGTGGTATGTAGTCAATATTATGACATGAAAGAGCCTCGACTATGATTTTCCATAAACAAGTTCCAATCAGACATGGTAAAGTTATTTGAATTTCAGGAGAAGGGTGTTTTCAGATCTCAAATGAAATATGTTCAGTGATAAATTTAAACATTTAATAAACAATAAACAATTGAAGGGCAACACCGCATAATGGCGTAAGTGCCAAATTTCGGAAATGCGTTTTGTTGGCCTAAAATAATGTTTTTAACCTAACTCATATTTTTGTAAAAGATTATGGTCTGGTTCGATTTAGAAGTAGGTCAAAATCCATGTTTGGTATTTTTGCTTATGAAGTAATTCAATATTTTTGCCTGTTCTTTTCACAATTCAATAGAGCTGAGTAATAGCTTAAAAGCACTTGTTTTTTTTTTAATTTCTTAAAAAAATAAAAAAGTTATGCAACTTTTTGTGTGTCCACATTTTCGTTTTTGGGGACGCGCCGCACCATTGATAAGGGGTTTTCTCGGATGTGACTACTTCTTTTAGAATGCTCATTTCTCGGTTTGATATAGTTGAGTGATAGCTCGAAAGTACTCTCTTGTTTTTTCTCTAAATGCAAAAATAAAACAGTTACGCAACTTTTTAGGTGTCAAAGTTTGAATTTTTAGGATGCGCCGCTATTTAACAAGGGTTTTCTCGCAAATGGTTTTTTTAGCGCTCTTTTCGCGATTCAATATAGATAACCAATAGCTCGAAGGTACTTTCTTCTTCATTTTTTTAGTTTAAGAATAAAAAAGTTATGCAACTCTTTATGTATCAAAATCAGATTTTTTGGGGACGCGCCGTCCCTTTGACAAGGGTATTCTCGGAGATGGATGCTTGTTTCAGGATTTTAGTTCCATGGATCGATACAGCCTAACAGTACCTCGAACTCTTTTCGCATTTCTTTTTTTTTAAATTAATTGCTTGAAAGTTCTAAAGTTTTTTGTTCCTCCTGTAAAATTCGGGTTTTGGCACTTACGCCCTTATGCGGTGTTGCCCTTCAATTGTCCTCAAATTCAAAGTAGATAATTTATTGAAATTTGTGTTATTAACAATTCTTAATTCATCATTTAATTATTATAAATGATTTTTTGACCCTGACGACTCCGACCGGTTAGCCGAAATATTTTCAAGCGGCTTTCTCTACTTCTTCTGCATCTGCCGTCGTAGCGAGGTCTAGAATTTTGACCTCGGTGCGAGGAACAAGCTCACGTACGTTACCCCCGTAACCAACAGCCTCCTCCGTAACAGCCGACAACTCAGCTCTGCCCTCTGATGTAGGTCCCAGTTCTACTAGAACCTCACCGTGTCTCGTTTGCCTGACCCCCTCGATTTTTACGCCAAGGGCCTCAGGTTTCACCTTCTTCTTCAGGTCCTTGACTACCCTCGCGTAGCTAAGTCCCTCGGTCGGTTTGATAAGGACCACCTCGGTTCTAACTCGCATCTGTCTCTTCTTCTGCTTCTTTTTCCGTTTTGGTGCAGCCTCTGGCCTTTTTCCACCTTCTTCGGTGTCGAGGTCATTGGCGCTGGAGCGTTACGTGTCCTCGGCTTTTTGCATTTCTGCTTGGAAGGACTCATCTCTATTGGGCTCAAGGTGGTCTCCCTCCCTCACTTCCTATCACGGGGAGCGGGAACTGCCACGGCTTCATCAGTCTGAGTGCAGCTTTCATCTGTCTTCTTCTTTGCCTTCTCCTTTCGAGTCATGGCTCTCGTTCGGGCAGTTCGTTCAACATTCTCTGTGAAGCCCTTCGGTCGTCATAGAATGATCGCGCAGTTCCTCCATGAGTGGCTCCGCTCGTTCCAGCCCTTCACTAATTGGAAGCCACGTATTCTTCTTCGTGCTGCTAAAATCCAGCATTTCTTTTATAGTGCCTCATAACTCTTCAAAGAGAGCATACGTCTCTGAGAGTTTGGTATCCATTTCTGCGATGTCCATCTCATTCACCGATACTTCCACCTCCTTCGTCACGTCCAAAGGACCACCTAGCTCCTCACAGACGCTCCTTTCAAAGTACGATTGGTTCCCCCCAAAATCCATGGAACTGGTACCGGCCACCGGGGCTTGCTCCCGTTCGGAAACGGCGGGGAGATTTCTGCTCCCTTGGGGTAGTGTGTTCTTGCCGTACCCGCTCATAACTGGTTTCTTGTTCAAGGTCCCTTCCCCCAGCTGGTTTTTGTCCGCTCCGGGTATTTGATTTTCCCGGTACCACCCATATCTGGGAGGCGTTCCCCTATCCGTAACCTGGGGAGGCACCCGATGGGTGTTAACAGTTGTTATTGGGTATTAAAAAATTGTACATTTTACTTTCGAAAAATTTGCAAGCAATTCTGTTGAAAGAATGAAGTCTTTAGAGCAAGAAATTACCTAAACACGTAAATGTTTATTAAAGTTTACAACATTCACCATTACTTTGGATTTAAAAAAATGGCAACCGAGCATTGTTTCTACGTATATTTCGAACAAAAAATAGAAACAGAATGTCTCCAAATATTTTTAATTATGAAGTAGCACTTTCACTCATTAATTTGCTAATAAAAAATATGCATGAGTATTTCCAAACAAAAAATGGGTGGAATCATAAAACGAATTTAAGTCTGCTTCAAAGAAAATTATTACAATTTTTCAATTGAAAAATCGGCGCTCAATTTCATTCGTTTCTAATGAAGTGTCACGTATGAACGTATGCTAACATTTTCAAGGATAGTAAATAAAGTTCGCTTCTTTTACGGCTTTATTATCTAAACTCTATTTCAACACCCACATAAAGATATGGTTGTCGTCAATTATGAGATAATGACTTATACATAGACCTGTAAAATATGGGCAAAATCAAATTAGTACAAGTCAAGACATTCTTCAAAAATCAGTTTTCTGTCTCTAGCAACATGAGAATTTGTATTTATACTCTTCTTTTAATTGTTGTACGTCTTCATTCAGTTGGTAAGTACAATATAATACAATACCGAAACAACCATAGCAAGCCTCCATTTCATAATGCTCCATGTCGCATATCGGCAGCGTACAGCGCCACGTCGCGACGGAGAGCTGTGCACTGATCAAACGCGACTTGCAGCGGTATGAAATGGAATCGTCGATATGTGGACGTCCGCATAAACAGATTCCTTATGGTCGGTATCAAATCACATATTGGGTCATAAAGTCGGTTAAATTTCTCGCATTTGAAGTCCTTGACAAACTCCTTAGGTTGAAAAAAAGTGGCAGTTGCATTTTTGAAAAACCGCTTTTCGACAAAAACGCAACTGATGTTGAAGAGTGCTATAAGTGCACGTGTTATGCATCATCCACTCAAACCTGCAAATGAGCTTTTTGACCTCGTTTTTGACCTTGACTTAGAGAAACGCGAGCATCAACTAAACTAGAGCCGGCTACAAGGGCGCTTTCAACGCAGACGCTTATTCTATTAAAATATATCAGGGGCTGTACCTAAATTACGTAACGGTTTATCGTCCCCCTGCAGACCTCCCCCCCCCCCTTTATCTTTGAATAATGGTACTGTAACAAATTTACACACAGCAATCCACATTATTATCGCGCGCGGACTACTTCGCTCGCAAGACTGAGGGCGCCTGTGGCAAATAGCATTTACGAATATCATATATGTTCTATTAAACATGGATGTTATGTTCTACTGAACATAGATACTATATTCTTTTGGACATAGATGCTATTCGGCAATTGTTTAAACAATTTTGATACAAAAATTGAGAGTTCGGATATTTTTCAACGCATAGATTTTGTTTACGGAAGCCACTCAGAATGTGTTTTTTATACCTTTTTTCTATGACGCTTTACAAATTTACAAGCATGATTAATTATTTAAATAATTTTCATAAGCAAATTCAGAGTTTGGCTATTTTTCAACCAATAGGCTCAATCTTTTTCACGGAATCCACTAAGAGTGGATAATACGTAATAACTATTCGCTACGATACGTAGCATTTATCACAATGATTAATGATTTAAACAATTTTCTTAAAAAAATTCAGAGTTTGGATATTTTTCAACGCATAGAACCAATTTTGGTTACGAAATCCACTAAGAATGTATTTTTGATACTACTTTCTTATCACATACTTTATATTAAAAACATGATTAATTATTTTAACAATTTTCATAGACAAATTCAGAGTTTGTCTATCTCTCATCCAGTAGGCTTAATATTTTTGTACGGCGTACACTGAGAATGGCTATTTCATAACTCTTCGCCACGTTTCTTTGGAAATTTACCACAATTATTAATGATTCAAACCATTTTCTTAAACAAATTCACAGCTTGGGTATTTCTTAACGACAAATTATCTTTATTATCAATAATCATTGCGAGTTTGCAAATTATTATAGCGAAAAGGTATTAGAAAGACGATCTAAGTTGATTGGGTGAAAAATTAATCATGTCCTTTGAAAAATAGCTAAATTCTGAATTTGTTTAAGAAAATTATTTAAATAATTAATAATTCTTATAAATTTGCGAAGTATCATAGCAAGTAATTTCCGAAAATATATTCTCAGTTGATTTCGTGAAAAATTTATGCTATTCCTTGAAGAATATTCATACCGTGAATTTGTTTAGAAAAGTTCGTTAAATAATCATCAAATAGCATATATTTTAACTTATCGTAATGAAATATTAATTTATTTGTCATCTTATATAAAAACTCTCTATTTCAATGAGCTAAACGGTGCTAATCCCGACAATACAATTTTCTTCATTTATTTGTTTTTAATGTAATAATAGTTATTTGTGATACAAGTGCGTAAAATAGGTGATTGTGTGCGAGTGTGAATTTTGCAGCATAAGCCGGAGGCTCGAAGCATGAGTCGGTGGTTAGCGCACGAGTGAAGCGAGTGCGAAAACGTAGACGAGTGCTTCGAACCGCAGGCGAATGATGAAATCATAAGAGTTACCAATCACCTACGCGCACGTGTATCACACGCTATTTTTTGCAACGCCCGTCCGAAAAAGTTGTCAGGAGGTGGTAACGAAAAATACTAATTTTATATTGCATAGAGTGGAGTAAAGAAACTACAAAAAAAAAAAAAAATTTTCAATGTTTGAAAAAAAATTGAAAAAAAAAATGTTTCAAAAAAATGTTAGAAAAAGAATTTTGTGAAAAAAAATTGTTGAAAAAAAATGTGAAAAAAAATGTTGAAAAAATAATTTGTTAAAAAAAATTTGTTGGAAAAAAATTATTGAAAAAAATGTTGGCGTTTATGCTTGTTTGCCCCCCCCCCCCCGGGGGGAGGGGCTACGAACCCCTAACAACAAAACTTCAATCATTAAAACATTCATTCAAGTTAAATGTAAATTTATTTCAAAAAGATACCAACACCAGTCTTTAAAGTTACCTATGCCAGTGTCTAAAGTACATCATCTCGAATGTGCGCATGCGCAGCTTTTTCACCAGTGTCTAAAGTAAGCCATCTTCAAACTGCGCATGCGCGAAAATTTTTTCACACACAGTCTGCTCAAATAAGGTACTTTAGGCACCATCTACATGCATGCAAACGTCAACTTTAGGGGTGGGTGTTGCAAAAAGAATGTTTTAAATCATTCTTGCCCACTGAAAATTATGTACAGATAGTTCTAGCATAGATACTAGATCTTCTCCGTTAAATCTAATAATCTTGAAAGAAATAGTACTTCTGAAAAGTTGAAAAAAAATGTCAATTTTGTTGTTAATTAAAAAATTACTTGATTTTTTTCATCATAATTCATCAAAATTTTAAAAAGAAATTTTATCATGTGCCGTAGTACTATGTAAATATTTATTTATACTACATATGAAATTGTCTGAAAAAAAATGTCCATTAGATGGATTTCATTTTTACATTCTCATTCATGAGAGTGTATTGTAATCGTCCAAATTTTCGATCTCTGGTTTTTAACGGATCTTCATGTTCCGGCACTCCCAGAGTCCGAAAATCATGAAATTTTGTCCGTGTTTGTCTGTCTGTATGTCTGTATGGTTACCTGAATGTTGTAGCCATGCTAACTTTTTGAGGATTTGTCCAATCGAGTCAGCCTTTGGTAAACTTTTTAAGGGTCTCAAAATGAAGGTTAAGTTCGTTAACCAGATATTTCCAACCAAAATGAAAAATTTTAGAGCATTTTCAAAATTTGAAAAAAAATGTTATATACTTTTCAAAATTTTGAAAACTTTCAAAAAGTAGAAAAATAAATTTTCTGGTAGATTAAAAAATTTTAATCAGAATTTTCACTAGTTTTCACATGGTTTTATTTTTCAAAAGCAATCGTCTGTAAAGCCTAGGTGCTGAGCGCGAAGAGCGAGTATCGCAATGAGAATGTAATCGTTAAGGCCGTAGGTGCTTTGAGAACCCTTTTCATAATACCAGATCGAGGTACAGAAATAAATATAATGTACATTAGATATAATAGTGTTGAACATAATGTAGAAAAGTTTACATGTTGGAAAAAATCGAGTGCGAAGCACGAGATACGTGATAAAAATGTGTTCGTTGAAGCTGAAGAAGCTTCAACAAAAGAGAATTCACAACCATGAAATTACAGTTGTTCACGCTTTAACCGAGCACGAGAACCAACAGTCATGCGCAATGTGCAATGTGCAATTAGTTTTTAAGTTATATCTCACAAATTTGAAAAAATTATTTGAACAATTTCAGTCTAAATAAAGAAAAAACTTATTTTTTACGTAAAATCATCCCTTGGTCAAAAAATAATTTTCCGTGGAAAATTATATTTTTCCATTGTTTAAAAAAAATGGTTTAAACAATCTGTTTAATTTGTTATGCAAACTCAGTCTTGCAGCAAGTTGTCTAATTCGCAGTCCTCACCAAAATTCTTTTTACGCGGCCACGCAGTTTTCAGCTGTAGCAGAACGCCAAGATTTTTTTCCTTGTTTTCAGCCTGATCGATTAGCCGAGGGGCTTGCGCGGTTAGGAATGAGTTGCGTTAGTCTCGTGTCTAGAGGATATGTATTCCCGCAGCGTGCGTCCGATTTTTTAGAGCGTAAAAAGCGAGCGATTGATATAAGTAATAATTGTGTGTGTTATAATAATATTTAAATAAATATGTAAGTTAAAGATAATAATATTATAAATTTGAAAAATAATTTTTCATTTTTTATTAGCATAAATGGCTAGCTTGACAGTCTACGAACCTTTCCTCGACTGTCTTTGGGAATTTAATATTGGAGTGTTGAACGGCTTACAAATTTTTCTGTGATATTTTGTTGATGGAGTTTAGGAGTGCTTCACTGACTATGCTGGACGCAATTTAAGAAGTCTTTTATTTTTTCAAACAATATTTGCATGATTTTCCAATACGATATTTTCAAATTTCCAAATGCTTTTAGACCTATCCTAAAGTCACTGACTCGGTCAATGAAAATTTCCAACACTTTTTTCTCTGTGTAGTATGCGCACTTTCTTCAATCATAAAAGCAAGACAATGAAAATACGTATGTTTCAATACCAATGCATATTATGAATTTTAATAATATAAATTTATTGAAATGATGCATTTTGCAGGGTAGCTGAGAATAAAATTTGATGCAAAATAAGAATGAAATAATCAATTAATCATCATAAATGAAAATTGCAATTCATTTTATAATATCTGAATAAGCAATTATAGGCCAAGGTACATAAATAAATGTAACATACGTTTGATATAAAAGTGTTGAACATAATATAGAAACGTTCAAATTTTGAAAAAACTTAAGTGCGAAGCAAGAGATACGTGATGAGAATGTGTTCGTCAAAGCCGAAGGAGCTATAACAAAAGAGAATTCACAATCAACGAAAAACAGCTGATTTTGCATTTAATTTCAAAGGGCCTGTGCACAAACGTGGAGAAAACACAAAGAACGAGCGCGTAGTGCTTGGTAAATACATTATCGAGCGCGAAGCGTGAGATAAATATATCATCGAGGGCGAAGCTTCAGGACTAACAGTCTTGCTTCCTAGGCGTGCTCAAACTTTCAAGCGAAGCGAGCCGGGCGTGCAGCGCGACGAGCATGTGCCTGTGCAGCAGGCAGATTTTTTAAACACAAAATTCGAGGATTAGACTTCAAAATATGCAAATTTTTGTTTTTTGGTCTACCCTAATCGGTACACGTTAACTGTCAATGTGAAACTTATTGACTATATTTTGACAAAAATTGCACTTAATTCTCTAATGAACATTTGTAACAAAATGTTGCTTTCAACACAAAACGCTTGCCCCCTTCCCATTTTTAATTATATTCTTTCTCCTTTCCGCTGAAACATCAATTATTAGATTTTTCATTAAAAATTTGTTTCTTTGGTTGAAAATTCTATTCTAACTAATTTTGTAGCAAATTCAACTGCTTGCTTGAAAATTAACTTTTTTGTTGAAATCTCATACTTTCTATTCGAAAATTTAACTAATTGGTTGAAAATTCTTGCAATTGGTCCAAATTCGTCTTTTTGGCAGAAAATTAATTTTCTTTCCTAATACCTAACTATTTGATCATAAATATATATATTTTTTAAATCTTATTTTTGAATGAGAAATCAATGTTCTTGGTTGATAACTCGTATTTTTGGTTGAAGATGTTTGTATTTGGTTGAAAATGTAACTGCTTTCTAGAAAGTTCATATTTTTGGTTTGAAAGCTCAACATTTTAAATGAAATTTTTTCTCTTTTTTGATGGTGTTACGTCGTAAAATTTCTAAACACTAAAAGTGTCAACTCCTTGAAGTAGCTTAGGATAATCTTTTCTCAGCATTTCTGTCTATTCAAATCCTTCAGTAAATTCTCAAAATATTGTAATTAAAGTTTAAGGTAAGCAGTTGCATTTTATGATACGGCCAAGTGACCAAAATTGTCTAGGTCCAGATCCTAAGCTCTCAATAGGTATGTCCAGGGAAAACTCATCCTTTCTTAAAATTGCTTTCGTCGCCAATTTCATCTTGCAGATTTATTGTATCTATATACTTTACAATTTTGGGTTTTACTCATCCTGGGTTTCGTTCAGTTTGGGTCACGTATTCAGGGCCTGCCGCCTCGATCATGCCGATTTGGGTGTAGACTGCGATTCCCACCCTCTTTGTAACCAACCAATAGATGCTAAGCAATTTCATCCCTACCATCTTTGTACATAGATTTCTAGAGACTTCAGCTGTCCATTGACACTTACCACTTTTGTAATTCATTACAATTTCGACAGTCGCCAAACGCGGAACTCGCTCTCCGATTTGATCGAGACTATTTTACAATTTTTACATTACAAAATTAACATAACAAATAGTGTCGTAACTTTGTTTCCTAAATTATAAACTGTTTGTTTTTCTGTTTTATATAAAAACGTTGATTTGTCCGAATGTGTGTGTGAAATAAGCTTTGTTACAACCAATACTTATAATTAATAATTATCATTTAAATTATTAATATATATCAATCATTAGAACCCTAATTTAAATGCTCATCATATCCTTGCTATGCAAAAACATAAAAATTTTGCCATTTTTACTCGGAATAACCCTGTCAGCACTGGTAAAACGAAAACTATTAGATCTAACGACTTCAGTTTACAAATCCTACTTCAATATGTCCTTACGAAAAGCCTCCTTCATTACATCTTAGCTTATGAAAATGTTTGCTTGAAGTGAACAAATATTTCTTTAATTCCCAAATTTTATTCGAATCAAACTACTAGAGCGCTTCTGGCAGCTTGTCAAAATATCTGTTTACCTACAGTAATGATTCAATATTAGTTCACATTGGGATTACTAATCAGCACCTCCATTCGATACTGATCCACGTCGCGTTTAAGCGGTATACCGTTTCACATTCTATTTAGGCTTTGTACAGCCCTGGGTGGCGTTCGGTCTCTGTAGTGCTCTAACAATAAGTCCTATACTGACACACAGAAAGTCAAGCTATGCAGCGAAAAAACGCGAAGCAAAGCTGTACACAGAGAACACGCAACGTGGCGCAGTACACAGCCTAAACGCGACCTGGAGCGGTATCGAATGGAGGCATCGATATAGGCTATCTTTAATGGGAACCAATATAAAATTTTGTGGGTGTGTCGACAAATTTTTAAATAAAATACCCTGTATTTTTCTTACAGAATCGATGGATGGTATTTCCATACAACGAGCCAATACACCGACCCCAATACAACGAGCATCGCGAACTTTAATGGATTATCCTGACGGACAAATACTATTCCTTGAAGGACAGTTTTACACAAGGGAACGAGGTGGGGTGGTTCGGATGTTAAGTCCACAGGCGGCCCGGGCGGCCGTGATGGGCTTGAGGAATGCTCCCGCCTCTCAAGGTCTGAATTCAAGTAATAAATCATAACTTTTCACTTGGAGAGGGGAATCAAACCTTCGCATGCCCTTCCCCCCACCTCAATCTTTCTCTGAATACACAATATGGTCGGTTCATTGAAAAATGTTTACCATGAATTTCCTAAATTCCCTGAGTTTTCTAAATTCCCTGCATTTCCTGAATTTCCTGAATTCTGTGAATCCCCTAAAGGACCCCGCACCAAATGCATTGAAAAAAGGTCTCGGTGGATTTTTCTAAATTCTGGATATATTGTAGATCATGACATCCCCGGCAAAAAGTTCTAATGCCAAAAAGTAAAAAAATTGACAGTTTTTCGTCCCTATCACGCTAAAGGTCTTACAAGTGCCGTTAGGGAGAATCATTGCAGAAACTGCGGAATCGTTTAGCGCCACGCTGATGTCTCGTGCCCAGAACACTGACCTTCCGCTATTTTGTAGTTTATGACCCCTGCTAGAAGTGTTTATGACTCCAGGTCAAAAAATGACCAAGTTTTCGACCTCAACTAGTCAAAAGTCGACTTTAATCACATTTCCTTATACGTGACCTCCATCCAAAGGACTTAATTGCCCAAGGTCAAAAAGTAGACAGTTTTTCGTCC
>CAKNXH010055629.1:49564-67851 GCA_932178445.1 Andricus quercusramuli
TATATGATGCCCAGAACACTGTCCTTCCGCTACATTGTAGTTTATGCTCCTTGCTAGAAGTGTTTATGACTCAGGGTCAAAAAATGACCAAGTTTTCATCCTGAGCTAGTCAAAAGTCGACTTCAATTATATTGCCTTCTACGTGACCTCCATTGAAAGAACTTGATCGCCCAAGGTCAAAAAGTGGATAGTTTTTCGTCCCTATCACGTGAAAGATCGTAATAAATGCCGTTTGGGAGAATCGCTGCAGAAACTGTGGAATTGTTTAGCGCCACGCTGATGTGTCGTGCGCAGAACTCTGACCCTCTGCCATTATGTAGTTCATCTTACCTGGTGAAAATTTTTTATGACACCAGTTGAAAAAATGACCAAGTTTTCATCCTGATAGAGTCAGAATTCGTATTTAATTACCTTCAGCTACGCTCGTATGTGACGCCTGATAAGAAGACATGATGCCTCAGGGTCAGAAAATGTTGAAGTTTTCGACCTTGCATCTAGCAGGTCGTGTTCTGGGCTAGCAGGTCAGAGTCCTAGGCATGACACATCAGCATGGCGCTAAACAATTCCACAGTTTATGTAGCGATTCCCCCAAACGGCATTTATTACGACTTCTCGCGTGATAGGGACGATAAACTGTACACTTTTTGACCTTGGGCCATCAAGTCCTTTCAACGGAGGGCACGTCCAAGAAAATATAATGAAAGTCGACTTTTGACTAGTTCAGGATGAAAAACTTGGTCATTTTTTAACCCTGAGTCATATACTCATCTATCATGGGTCATAAACTCCATAATATCGAAAGTTCCGTGTTCTGGGCATCATATATCGATATGGCTCCAGCGTCCCGCAGTTTATGCGATGATTCTCCTGAAGGACTCTTATCACGACCTTTGTTGCGATAGGGACGAAAAACTGTTCACTTTTCGACCTTGGGCCATCAAGTCCTTTTAACGGAGGTCACATACAAGGAAATATAATCAAAGTCGACTTTTGACTAGCGAAGGACGAAAACTTGGTCATTTTTCGACCCTGAGTCACAAACACATCTAGCAGGGGTCATAAACTACATAATGGCCGAGGGTCAGAGTTCTGGACACGACACATCAGCGTGGCGCTAAACAATTGGGCAGTTTCTGCAACGATTCTCCCTAACGGCACTTCTACGACCTTTAGCGTGATAGGGACGAAAAACTTTCCATTTTTTGACTTTTTGGCATTAGAACTTTTTGTCGGGGATGTCATGATCTACAACATATCCAGAATTTAGAAAAATCCAATGAGACCTTTTTTCAATGTATTTGGTGCGGGGTCCATAAATTCTGTCCTTGAATTCCATGAATTTCCTAAATTCTCTTAATTCCCTACATTCGTAAAATTTCCTGAATTCTCAAAAATTCCTAAATTAATTCCTAAACATTAATTTGTTTTTTATTGTTCCTCGAATTTCTAAATTTCCTAAATTTCCTGAATTAGATACATTCCCTGAATCCCAGGTGTTCTCTGAATCCTATGTATTATATGAATTTCTTCAATTCCTCAAAGTCTCCGAATTCCCCAACATCTCCAAATCCCTGGAATTCTTTTATCCTCCTGAATTTCTTAAATTCACTGAATTCCCTGAAATCTATGAATTTCCTCAAATTTATGCATTACCCTAATTCTCAAAATTCCCTGAATTTTCTATAAATGTATTCCATTAATTGCTTGACTTTTTTAAATTCTCTGAATTCTTTGAAATCTCTAAATTCCTTCAACTCTTTTCATTCCCTGAATTTCCCAAATTCTCTGAATATCCTAAACTTTATGAATTTTCTGTATTCCCTGAATTTCCCAAATTTTCTGAATTCTCTAAATTATTTGAATTTCCTGAATCCTTTTAATTCCCTCAAACCTCTAAATTTCCTTAATTCTCTGAATTACCTTAACCCTCTCAATTCCCCGAATTATCTAAATACCATGAATCCTCGAACTTCCCTGAATTCTATGAAATACGTAAAGTTTCTATGTTCCCTGAATTCTCCTAATTTCCTGAATTCCATGGATTATTCATAATAATTTGAAAAAAAATTAATTCTCCTAATTCCCTAAATTCCGAAATTTTATGAATCTTTTTCATTCCCTGAATTTCCCGCATTACTTGAATTCCTATGATTATCTAATTTTTCAGCATTGCTTCCACTTTCTGAATTTCCTTAATTCTTTAAATTTCCTGAATTGCCTGAACTGTATGAATTTCCTGAATTCATTGAACGCTATGAATTTTCTTAATCCATTCAACTCCATGAATTTTCTTAATTCAATAAATTTACTGAATTCTCTGAATTTTTATTATTCATTAAATTCTCTTAATTTCGTGATTTCTCTTGAATTTACGAATTTCCTGAATTCACTGAATTGTCCGAATTCCTTAGTTTTATAAATTTTTTTGATTCCCTGAATTTATCGAATTACTTGAATTCCTGTAATTCTCTAACTTCCCATAATTTCCTAAATTTTCTAAATATCCTCAATTTCACGATTTTCACTATTTCTCTTAATTCCCTGAATTTTCCGAATTCCCTGAATTCTGTGAATTTCCTGCATTCATTGAGTTCACTGAATTCTCTTAATTTTTTGAATTCTTTCAAATTTACAAATTTTAAAAATTTCACGAATTCTCTGAATAGTCTGAATTCCCTAAATCCTTTAAATTTCCCGAATTCTCTACATTCCCCGAATTCTCTCAATTCTCTGAATTCCCTGAATATCGAAATTCTCTGAATTCCCTGAATTTAGAAATTTTCTGAATACCCAAAATCTAGAAATTCCCTGAAATACCTTAGACCCAATACGACACTTATATAGTACTATTATTTTATAAAGTTTCAATTTAGTGGAATGCCTACTTAACGTGTGAAAACAGAATTTGTTTTTTGGACAATTAATAATAAGCTTACAATTACTCACGATTTAGTAATTCTGAGTTAAGGATTTTTTTTCAACACCAATTAATAACTATATATTTCTTACAGAGTCAAGTCAACAATTGCCAATCCGTCTTGAGGATAATGATTTACTGTTCCGTAGTATATATCCTATTGGAAGAGTCACAGCAGAGACGATTTATGAAACACGTCCGGTCAACCCTGGTAATTTAAAAACTAAAATACAATTTGAAACTAATATTAGTGAATTCGACATTAAAAGGCTAGTTTTTTCCTAAACGTTAGAGGATGGCTTCAAGGGGGAGGCCCTTGAAGCCATCCTCTAACGTGCTTTTTACATTAGTTTCTACTCTAAGCAATGTTCCTAGAGGTATATGTTAACATTAACTGACCTTTTTATAAATTTTAGCACCTATCATGTTTTTGAACTAACAAGACATTGTTGGGATCCAGAAAAAAAGAATTTAATTTTTCGACAATTATTAGCAGACTTGCAATTTAGTAGTTACAATTTAGTAGTGTAAAGGTAATACTTTTGTATAATCTTTAAATTACTTGATGTTAATTATTTTATACGATCAGATCATCCATTGCCAATCACTCCTGAAAATGGTGATTTATTGCTACGCAGTGGAGCTCCTATTGCAAAATTTGAGAATAATGCGTTTCGCGAGTGGCATCCGCATCCGCAGGGATAGGAAGGTACTTCCTCGTCGAGTAGGTATGTAATTTAAAAACTGAAATTCAATCCTAAATTAATTAAGGCTGTCAAACCTTGACAGCCTGAAGGCCATCTTCTACACAACTGTTTTTATTCACTTGAACATTTTCTAGATTCAAGGCTCATACCTGACAAAAATAGTTTGCTCCGAAAAAAATAGAAGTTGGTTGGTGTGGTGAGCTGAATCACTGGTAGAAAATATTCACCTAGAAACAAAACACTACCCGAACCAAAAGTAAAAATCTTGTAAGGGAAAAATCCTGCTGCCCCATCGGACACCGCAGCGATGACACTGCCCGCAAGGGATGTGTGGAATGATTTGCCTGTATAGGGCCAAAGGGGTATTGATGCCAGTAGGCGCGCTGCCTTGCAGGGGGACGTTAGGATATGAGGATGAAACTGTAATGCGTCTGACGACAAGTGGACATGGTCCTTGTCAGAGTCGGAACGCTCCCATACTTAGACCTAGGGAGGTATGGGGGTTATCACTCCTGGGACAGTGGACTCACCTACGATCGGAATAGGATCCTAACGTGTGGATTATCTTGAAACTACCATGGCTAACTTGCAAAAACAAAAAACTACATTGGGATAGCAAGTAAATACAAAACCGACTTAATAGCACTTCAAGAAACCTGCTCGCCGGGCGATTTCGCGTCAATTTCTAAGAATAACTATACTTTTCGCTATGGGGGAGCTAAGGAGCGCAAACTGGGTATCGGTTTTCTTATTAATAAACGAATTTCGCAAGCGGTTATCGACATGCAATTCATTAACGATCTGTTATCATACATTGTACTGAAGGGTAATTTTAGCAAACACGTATTAATCAATGTGCACTGCCCCACCGAGGACAAAGACGAAGACACTAAAGATCTTTTTTACGAAACAATCGAGCAGGTTTTTGACAAGTTCTCAACGTTTGACGCAAAAATAGTATTGGGACATTTCAACGCGAAAATTGGAAAAGAACCAATGTATAGGCCTACAATATGATTATAAAGTTTGCATGACGTCAGTGAAGATAATGGAACTAGAGTCATAAACTTTGCAGCTTCAAAGAACCTCGTTGTCGAAAGCACATATTTCAAGCATAAAAATATACATAAGGCCACCTGGACATCACCAGATGGTATCACTCACAATCAGATTGATCACGTTCTAATTGACAGAAGACGTCATACAAACATTCTCGATATAAGATCGTATTTTTAGAGAATATTTAGCAATTGTTTAAAAAAATTGTTCAAAAAAAAAATTACTTCTAACGTTCGTTAATTGTATCATTTATTGCAGAATATACTAACTCTTGACTATTTACAGGACAGAAAACTGTTCAGACGGATGTAAATTGTTTAACTGATTCCCAAATATTGACAACAAAAAATTTGTTATTTTTAACATTCTTTAGTTGTGTCATCAATTCCAGAAAATATAACTGTTCACGCTTCACATGGAAAAAAATTATTTGAACAAATGAAAACTGTTTTAATAATTGCACAAATATCCTTGAAAAAAATGTATTACTTTCAAAATTCGTTGATTGCATCATTTACCATGAAATATAATAAGCTTTTACGAATTATAGGAGAAAACAAGTTTTTCAAACAAATGATAATTGTTTTAACAATCCGAAATTAGTTTTAAAATACTTGGTAACTTGTCACTTATCGAATAAAATAATTTATCTTAAAAAAATGTCAATAAATACCATGTTCAACCTGAATTTGACTTGAAACTGCTATTTTTCATATTTCAGGGCATTATCCGGGCACAACATAGGGAAATAGTGGTGGGGGAGGGGTTAAAATTAAAGGTTATTGTGAGAAAATTATTGCTTGAACATTCTTTGAAAGCTGACTGAATTTTAATTTACAAGAAGTTAATAAAAAGTAGGGGAATGTTGTCAAGGTTGGGCCACTTTTTAAATTTACTCTTTATCTTTTCTTCATTTTTGAATATTTTCAACGCTGACGTCTCAGTCGAAAGTTTGAATATTTGTTAGAAAATTCTCTTCAAATAACAGTGTTCCGCTTCATAGAAAAAAAGTTATTCACAGAACGAAAAAAAAATGGTAGTCAAGGTTGGGGCCATTGCAGTCAAGGTTGGGCCACCACTGATAAAAGACACAATATGTAGGTAGGATTATTATTAATGAACATATATGGAATTTTTAATTGTTTTTTTTTATCAAAACACATTAAAAAGTGCCCCTTCCAGGCGTTCGCTTATTGCTAAAAGCTCTAAAAAAAGTAATTTTCCGTTTAAAATCAAAATCTCTAATGTATTTATTATTATATAAACTTATATGACTTTGATTTTACTGATCGGAAAAAAATGACGTGACCCAACCTTCACTACATGAGTGGCCCAAGCTAGACGACAAGCGTATTTTTCAATCGCTAAACACTACGGGCGAACAGGTAAGGGAATAAAATTTTCCTTTCTGGAACTTGTTAATGGTTCACCCCGTAATAGAAATGTATACTTACTTTGACAGTAACATAGTTTTTGTCCAAGTTTTGAGACGTTTTTGCCGGCTACTACGAAACTTCTCAGACTACTAAAAACAAGACAAAGGCATAAAACTATTTACGAACAATCTCTGTGACAAGCAATGCTCGGAAAAGTTTTCTGTCATCGGGAGTAATAATTACAGGCTATAACACCGATGGCAGCACGTGTCATATACGAAAAATAGCGGTGGCCCAACCTTGACGACATTCCCCTACTTGTTTTTTCTTTTCTTTTTTTGAAAATCGAGCTTTTCCCATCAAAAACCCCAAATCCTCATTTTAAAATCCCTGGGACAGAGGTTAATGTTGACCGATTAAAAATAAAAAGGGAATTTCTTTTTCTGGATAACGAACGAATTGCAGGGGAGGGAGGGGGGGGGTGTAGATCACCACAAATTTAATTTTCACAGTTTTAAATTTGGACAACTCTGGTGGTCCACCCCTTTGAGTTACTTTTTGGGTCAATCATAGATGGATCCAGCTTCTCGATATCTAAAGAGCACATCATTTTTTTTTTAAATTAATAATTTGATTTTTGAGAGTGCTTCTTGTCTCTCCTGAATAATTTCGTCTTTGTGAGTTAGGCTCTTATGATTTGATACTCTTCAAATCGACGCTTTCATTCCATACCGCTCCACGTCACGTTTATTCGGTGTATTGCGCCATGTCGCGTTTGGTCGATGTACAGCTCATATAATATACACAGGACTTAGCTATTCTTGATACTGCGACCAGACATGACGGAGAGCTGCACACTGACCAAACGCAACGTGGCGCGGTACACCGCCTAGAGGAGACGTGGAACGTTGAGTAATGGAAGCGTCGTAATATATTGTAGAATTGAGCGTAAAGCGTCCAGTTTCTTTTCGATATAATAATATAATAATAAATCTTTATATTTCTGTTTACAGAATCAAATAATCAATAAGAGGCATAAAGTGATATGTCGCATACGAACGTTGTTGGAAAATCAAAATCTGAGGAACAATGTTGAATTTCGGTAAATATTGGTAATAGGAATCTTGGATTTGGATCTTCAAAGCCTAACTAGTTATTGTTACGCGCAATATTCCTTATATTATTTTGTTATGATTGAATTTATTGTTTAAATACAATTTAAATTACTGACTGTGTTTAGAAGTGTTTTTGGACCTATTACACTCTCTATTTTCTGAAAAATAAATTTAAATAGCTTCGAGGAAAAAAACGTATGTATCTATAATTTCGAATTCTTCGTCATAAAATGTAATATTGTATCGGAAAAAATATATGTAGCAATTAACATCAGTGGCTTATTTTCAATAATAAATATAGAGTAAGTTCTTGACGGAAAGCGTTCATGCAGCCATGCCTGTTTACGTTTGAATGCCACCGAGATATGCTGAAGGCTAAAGCAATTGCTGCCGCGAACCGTGCTCAACTCGGATATCAAGTGTATTATAGCATTTTGATGAAATTGTTTTAGGGAAAAGCCGAATTGTTCCCTGACTGAAATTCTGTACAATCTTATACGGGTGGAAATGAAAAAGTTGAAATAGTTGAATTTGTAATTAAATGAAAAAAATGTATTCGAGATCAACACAAAACATTTTTTCCCATCCATATAAATTACAATAAGCTTAAACAATAATGATTTGCGATATTAAGAAGTACTTCCTTATTTTATAAATATAACCACTCTATATATTTAAAATTTTTCAGATAAACCATTTACGACATAAAAATGACATTCAGATCTGCTTCTTGTAACTTAAAATATGAGAACTAAAATTTTATTATTACTATTATTATCGATGAAACAATCGACTAACGAAATAATCCTCCGAATACAATTTTTATTTTGTTCATTTTTTTCGTTTGTATAAATCATTTACAGATAGAGTCTGGAACCTAATATTATTTTAAAGATTTCAAGGGATTTTGAAAAATTTAAATGACCCCATCGCCCGAAAGCTCCGGCTCTTGCAGTCAGCCACGTTTCTTTGGGCTTACTCCGCAATGCAACGAATTATGCGGTTACGATACCCGTATCGCGCAGTGCCACCCACAATAGGCCTTTCTCGGATGGAGGCCATGGTTCAGTTGGGAGTGGCAATAGAAACGAACCGAGGCGACAACCAGGCAATGGCCCTGGACAAATGCGAGAATATCGAGTTAAAAGGTCAGACCAACTCAGGAGGGACATCCTTACCTATTGGCAAAGAAGCTCACCGGTGCGAAAAGAATTCATGAAGAGGTTACATGACCGCTGGGTCAATATGCACCCAGAATATGCTCATAAAACGCCTCAGTATTTAAGAGATCAGGTATCCTTTCTGCGAAAAAACGGATATGAAGGATATGAATCTCTGGAATCTGAACTGTGTAGTTTACGAGAAGGCGGTCTCCCTGCTTAGCGACAATAGAAGTACCGATACTTCTGTACGCCTGAGTAAGACTCGCGAGCGTATTGCACAGCTTCAGTTCAAAATTGAAACGGCGAGTCGGCATGCATCAAATTTTCAGTGCGTGATTAGCTATATTACATCAAATAACAAATTCGCTCCAAAAGTTAGGGCACTTGCTCGACACTTAAGGAAAGCTAATCACACGCTGAACAAGTGTATACTGTCGACCATCAAGCAGCACTGGACGCTAAAAAGAAGATCTCTTCCCATCTGTTCAATGAAACATCACGTGCCGTGAAAAATCCGCCTAGTCGAGAAGAGATTAAAGTCTTCTGAGAGCAAGTATATGGAGATACTTATCAGCTACATGAAGACGCTTCTGATATATCACTCTTCCGTAACTTTTGCCAAAGGCAAAGGTTACAAGGTCCAAGGGAAAAGTGTCCACTAATTACTGCTGAATAAGTGAAGAAAGTTATCGCTAGAACTAAGAACTTTTCAGCGCTAGGGCCAGATCTGTCGTCCAAAGTGAAAAGATACATAAGTGACATTGTCGCTTAGGTCGACTTTTCCATTGCCAAGTTTAAGAGAATAACCCTGAGCCGCAAAGTCACTTATGTATATTTTTACCTTGAACGGCAGAGATAAAATCAACAAATTTTGATGGAAGAAGTTTACTCCTACGCACCAACATCTAGCTCGTATCGACTGTCCCGAAGAATAAGTCACTAACCAATTTTTCCGAAAACAGAGCGTATCAACTACATTATGCTTGGCTAGCGTGTCGTATCTCCATTTAAAAATACATAGAGGTACGACACTTTAGCGAAGTAAAATATAGTTGATACACTCTGTATACGGAAAACATTGTTAGTGACTTATTCTTCGGGACAGTCGGTATATGTGCTACTTTCTTAAACGGAGAACAACCTATCCCGCAGTGGCTAGTGGAAGGACGCACTGTGTTGATCCTTAAGATCGGAGATTTGTCAATTTCAAAGCACTACAGGCCCATAGCTTGTTTAAACACCAGCTACAAGCTATTCACTGGCATTCTCGAAGAGAGAATATTAACATCTATCAAGCCGGTGTGAAGTTCAATAATTGTACAACGTGGATGCAAGAGAGGGCTGGCAGGTTGCAGGGAAAACCTGTTAATTTATATATTTATTTAGGAAATCAACGGGCTTGCGCCCTTTTATACAGTGAAAAAAAAGATAGAATTAAAGTAATATATAAAAAAAAAGAATAGAAAAAATAGCTTAAGCTAAAATAGTATATCATCTCATTGACTGCATTATTGCCAGTTGTGTATGGCTAGTGTAATATAATATACGCATACAAATTTTAACGTAGATGTAAAGAAAATATGAGTTGGTTGTGTAGCTAGCACAGATTCTATTATGCCGCGCTATTTTCCATTAAGCTTAGAACACTCCGCAGAGCTTGTCGAAAGCTCAACTGAGAAATATCGAAAAAATCTATTGAGTCAGAAAATAAATTAGCATTCCTACATAGTCTGGAGATTACAGCGCTGCGACCATAGTTTGTTCGATGATCAGTCGTTTTGAACAATATCTTATTACGCAGTTCTTTAGCAGGCGCATGGAGAGAAATCTCAGCTAACAACGTCGGACACTCAATGCTACCGTTTAGGAGATTATAGAAAAAACTGAGATCGGCGAACTCGAACTTAACACTAATCTTAGTAACGTTTGGTGCAGTACAATAGAACGTCGATTAGTTGAAGCAACCTGACCGAAGCACACGCAAGATGATGACAATCTATCGAAGTCTTCATCCTAGATCTTCCGTACCTCGAGTATAGCTCAACATGGAGTCGCCAATGCTGCGGCGTTTCTATACCGCGCCGCAGATAGGGCCGCAGAGCAGCTTGGCCTTCCATTTCATTACAGCGACACTACACATGGCCTAGCATCACTGACACCTTTGGTGCTCAAAAGTCGTGTACAGGACGCAGAACATACGCTTCTTCTAAGAGAACATGCTGACAAGCCCCTTCATGGTAAATTCTACGGCATCATACGCAGAGAAGAGATCTCGATGAGTCTGTCTAACATATTTCTCAAGTCTGCTGGATTGTGATCGGAGATCGAGCACATAATAAATGTACCTGTAAGCGATACCAACTGTCGAGCGTGCAAGCAAGGGCCAGAAACACTTGAACATGTTCTCAGTGGATGCTCTAAATATGCACGCTACGCGTAGATAGAGAGACACAATGCAGCTCTAAAAGTCTTGAATTACCATCTTAGGCATTTCTATAGTGTTGATCTATTTATTGCCCGTCTTGCCATACGACCAGAGGGAACTCGAGTCCGTTGTGGAGAATGATCAGTGTAAGATCTACTGGAATTTTTCATTCTCCACCACTCAATGTATCAGTGCTATGAAGCCTGATATTGTCCTCCAAGATCTGAAGAATAAGATCATTTACGTGGTTGAATTCTCGGCGCCAGCCGATAGTAATATCACGGCAAGGAAGTAGGCAAAACGGGCGAAAAATCAAGCATTTCTTTTCGAGATGAGCAGGCAGTACCAAGGCTACAAAGTCCATCTTGTAGTTCTCATAATTGGCTGTCTTGGAGGTATGAAAACTTCATTTATTAGCCAACTGAACAAGAATCCGACTTGCCGGCGTTAGGCTGATTCCATCGCGAAGCGGATGCAAATGCTGTTCTTTTTGATCACTTCATCTGGTCCGTCAACAATGTTCCTCAAAACATTCTACAAAGATTGGTAACTCTGAAGGATTATCCAGAGGTGGAACCTTCATCTCCAACTATCCCATTTGCCGCGTAAGGTCATCCGCGGCTAGAGACCTGACTCCAAGGAACAGTGTTGCCCGATGTTATCTAGCGTAAAATTTCCGCTCTTACGTTCTTGGACAGGATAAGCAGAAGCGAGTGGCGTACTGGACCCATGGTCGTAGCTTCTGGAGCCTACAACTTCTCAGAAAAAAAAATTGTTAATTAACTTAAAAAATAAATCAAATCATGAAAAACCAAGAAATAACAAATAAAAATACATAAATAATGAATATGTAACACTAGAACATGCCGCGCGCTTCGCGCGTGGACATTCTGTTGTTTTGTTACTTAAGAACACTGAAATTTGAATCCATTCAAATGTGAATTAGGATTTATTAAAATATTTGTCAGTGCATTTTTAAATTGAATTATTCATAGAATAAAGATAAATTGGAAGCAATATGCCATCTGTTGAAAATGTACAAATAAAAAATGAATATAGTTAGTAGCATATATCATTTAAATAAAGCTCCATTTCTAAGGCTAAATACTTATTGAAAATATCGAACCTAATTATTTCCATGTCGAATATAAATTAAATTTTCATCTACAGTAGACATTTCATTATATTCATATATTATATTATATCAAACTTTTCGAATATATTGAGACACGGAGTTTTCTAATTAGGCAAAAATCTCTTGAGAAACGTAATTTTTTATTTTCTTGTCATTTTGTGTGGCGTCGCTACTTAAATAAACTCTCAATGAATCCCAAGATCTCTTGAAAAAGCTACGTACAGCTGTCCGTGATTGAAAACATCTTTTTTTAGATCAATTCCAATTCCATCGAAAGTTTGACCTCGTGATTTGTTGATTGTCATTTCAAATGCTACTTTTGAGTGGAAATTGTCTCCTTTTGAATGAAAATGGATAAGTATTTTCACTGTGCAGTGTTATCCGATTGAGATAAGCTATTTCGCGCGCTCTACTTTCTTTCAAAATTTCACATCGCAAAACGTTGGGAGAAAAGTTTAATACGAGCAATCTAGTCCCATTGCAAAAACCTTCACTTATGCTTAGATTTCTTATCAGCGCAGCATTATCACTGCGTATTTTCTCAATCGAAATTCATGAGGTGGCGAGCTCGGAGGATTCAAAGTATTCAAATATTCCGTCAGTATGGCCTCATGATTGATATCTCCTTCGTCGCCGGTTGCTTCTGTACTATCTATACTGGTATATTTTCCGATTTGTCATTCAAAGTACCATTGCTCATACCAAGAACAAATTGAGAAAACTATTTTTCTTTTGGTAAAGCTCGTATGTTCTCCGATAAACAGTGCATTCTGAAACAGTTCCACAAAGTACTGAATTTGATCGATGAGTTGACCGTTTCACTGCGAGCTGCTCGATCATTCACGGGCAGCAATTGCCTGAAGTCACCACCGAAAACAACAATGTTTCCGCCAAATGGCAAATCATTAGACATGAAATCACGCAATGTTCTGTCCATGACTTCGAGTGCAAAAAGTGGTGCCATCGGTGCTTCGTCCCAAATGAATGCGTCTACTTCTTTGAATATTTTTCCTTCTCTCAGTGAGCACAGCGCAAAAAAGATATGAAATCCCAAAAATCATAACTCACGACAACAATTTTTTTCCGAAAAAGCTAAATGAAAAAATGTTTCTTTGGTTCAAGCTGAATGAATTTCAAGTTCGACATATTCAACTTTTTTAAAAATGTGTGCATATGACTCAATAAAAAAAGAACATGTTTTTTGCACATTTTCAAAAAAATTGTAATTGAGCAAAAAATTTATTTTTAAATTTCGCAATTTTAAATTTTCAATGAATAAGATAATTTTTCAACAAAATAGTTGAATTGCTGAATAAAGAAGATCAGTTTTCAGCCAACAATCGCATAGTTATGTTTTCATTCCAAAAAATTATGTTTTAATTTAAAAAACTGAATTTTCTCCAAAATTGTTGAAGTTTGAAGCCTGAAAGAAGACTTTTCTACAATGCAGTTGATTTTTCAACACCAAAATATGAATTTTTAATTAAAACGTTAATTTTCAACCAAACATTGAAATTTTCAGTTTTTTATTTATTTATATTTATTCAATCCATGTATACCTTTCGGTTTTTACATTTTATCACCCTCGTATATGAAGAACTTAAAATTAACATACAAAAACAACTCAAAAGAATTAGTAAGCTATAACGCTGATATTCTACAAATCACTAGCACTTTCTTTCTCCCTTGCTCCTCTTTCAAAATCCCTAGCATACTCGCAGTGGACGAGGTTCGGTTTTTCACTTAAGGTTTTATGTAATAATTCTTCAAAATCCTTCCCCTTCTTCCCATCTACCCAATCCTTCACCCCTTCCACACATTTTCTCTCTACTACCTGACTAGCGCCTTCGCATTTCCATACATGGAGAATGTTTTCCTCCTCTTCTTTGCATAGTCTGCATATTGTGTTCTCGTATCCTTTATTTCCCGCTTTCCCCACATTCCCGCATCTTAATCGTGCCCACTGCTCTTTATCCCTTCCACTTATATTTTCATCCTCCCAGTATTCCTCCCTTCCCAATTGCAATTTCCAACTTTTATACCCGCTACAATACGACGACCTGTCTATGCTCCCCCAATCTCCCTGTATTTCCTGTGCGAGAATCGTCTCAATTCCTTTCCCTATGGTCTTTTTGACCTCCTCTTCTCGCCCCCCTTCCCACAGCAACTCGGCTGTCTCTCCGTCCCCTACATGCCGGCAAGCTTTCTCGAATGTTTTGCCCCAATTTGAAGGATTTCTGTTCTTTATTCCCCTCAACTCTTCCCTCAAGCAGATTTTTGGCCATCTCTCGTTCTCCAAACCGCAAATTCCCATAAGGTATTTTCCTGCTCGCGCCCGAGCCTCGATCTCTAAACTCTGTCTCCCTGCCTCCATTCTCCAGATGTAGCCTGGAGTTGATGTATCAACTCCCATTGCCATTTTGACAAACCTACCGTGCATTTTCTCTATCGGCTCTCTTCTGGCCCAGCCCCAAATTTCTACGCCGTACATTCCTCCTGCTTTCACCAACGTGTCCATCAGATACATTCTTTCGCTCAACCTATTCATTCTTGCTCTCTTGAGAAAACCCCATGCTGCATTTGCGGCAACTCTCGCTTTCCCTGCTATTTTCTCTGTGTGTGTTGTGCAAGCTTCTCCCGTCGAAAACCAATATCCCAAATACTTAAAACTATTCACTACTTCCAATTCTTTGCCCTTCACTTCCCATCTCTCCCCTTTTGCCCTTCTTCCCCCTTTCCTGAATATCATTACCTTGGTCTTATTTCCGTTAATTTCCAATTTATTCTTTTCGACATACCTCTATAGATTTTTTAGCATTTCTGTGAGCCGCTCCGCATGGTCCGCCACCAAGGCCACATCGTCCGCAAATTTAAGTCCACAAATTTTGGTTCCTCCTATTACTGTCCCTCCTACGTTTCCTTTTTCCCAAGCCTCATCCATATCTCCTATAAGTATATTGAACAAGGTTGGACTGAGTGGACACCCTTGCCTCACCCCCCTGTTTGTAAAAAAGGATTTTGTGATCCCTTCACTCGTAATAACCTCATTTAATGTCTTGCTGTAATTCTTTCTAATCATATCTAGCATTCTACCTTTAATCCCTATTTTCTGTAATTTCTGTACCAATATCCCTCTATCGACTGTATCAAACGCTTTCTTGAGATCGACAAACGCCGTATAAAGCTTGCCGCCCTTTTCCTTCAGTTTGTTGTTGATCAGCGAATTGAGAACCCACACATGATCCCGAGTAGCCCTTCCCCTCCTAAAATCTGCCTGGCTTTCTTCATACTTCCCTTCCTTTTCTAGCCAGCCTCTAAGTCTTTCGTCCAAGATGGCTGTTAGAATTTTGTACCCGGTATCCAGGAGTGCGACTCCTCTATAATTTCCCGTTTCCCTTCCGTTCCCCCCTTTGTGTATAGGAAATATCTGCGCTTTTTCCCAGCCGCGAGCCAATTTCCCTTCCCTCCAGAACCCATTCAATATCCTATGTACCTCTAAAGCCCAAACTTTCGGTAGCCATTTAAAAAATTCTATGGCGATGCCGTCTTCGCCTGGTGCTTTCCCTTTCTTCAATCTGTCTACTACTTTCGCTAACTCCTCAAACGTGATGTCCCTATTTATTTCCAAGTCAAAAACGCTCCCCTCACCCCTAACCTCCTCTTTATCCCGTTCTAATACCTGATTTTCTCCCTCCTCCTGCCTCCTCCCTATTTCCCCTTGTGCCGTGTCTGTTTTTTCGATCTTGTCTAGCCCCTCATGAGTTCTTAAATTTTCTGGTTCGGTGTCCTGGCCTCCCACGAGTTTCATGAAATGCTTCTCCCACTGAACCTTTTTGATTCCCTTCCCTCTAAATCTCCGTTTCGGCCTAAACTCGCCTATTGCCCCCCAAAAATTTCCCATATTTTTACCATTCTTTACCTTTTCCCATTTCTGTTTCATTTCCCGATTCTTCCTTTCTCTGCGGTATTCCTTCAGTTTCCTCCTATTCGCTTTATAGTCCTCCCGTTCCCTGTTCCCTTTTGTCTTCAAATATTTTTTTAAGTGTTTAAAAACGTTCTTCATCAATGTCTTTTCCTCCTCATCTCTTCCCTTAAATTCCCTTTCCCTTCCTCCCTCTCCTGTTCTTTTCGTCTTCTGCTTTCTAGCCTGTCAAGTCCAATAGCGTCGTTCTTATCTCCTCTTCCAGATCTCTCCTTCTGGACCGAAACCCTCGCACTATAACACTGTTTCTTCTCTTCCGTCTTTCTTCTAGTTCATACTCCAGCTCGCCCCCACCAAGCTTCTCAGGTAAATTTTGCTCGCTCCTCTTTTCATTCTGTTTGTCTCCGTTTCTCTGTCGAGACTCTGATCGGGCGCGTTCATATCTGCATGGCCCTTCTCCTTCCCAACTCTGCCTCGAGCTCTCTCTGCTTCTGTTCTTATCAATATTCACATTCCTGTCCTTCGTTCTCTGTGGAAACTCTTTCTCTATATCCTTCATTTGATGTGAATCCTCATTGGCTGATTCGGTTGTCCTATCGCTTGACTCTTGCGTATTTCTCCTATACTGTCCCTGTTCTATCAAACCAAGCTCGTACCTTACCCTCGCCAATTCTTCTTTCACAGCTGACAGCTCTTCAGCCAGTTCCCTCTCACGTTCTCTCGCTTTTCTAAGAGCCGAAACAGTGGCCGCTTCTTTTCCCACTCCTTCCTCTATTTCTCTTTTGAGTTCTCCCGCTTGCATTTTGAAGTTGTTAATTTCCTTCTGCACTCTTGTGTCCCACCAGTCGTTAAGGATTCCTTTCATCACTTCATTCCACTGTTTCATGTGTACGCCGCTTATTACCTCCTGCTCTGCGTTGCTCCTTCTGTTCCCCTCGACTTCGCTATCTTCTGCTACTCCCGGTAACTCCCCTGCATTCAAATCTCCTGCTTCTGATTCTCCCATCCATGGTCCTTCTTCCTTTGAGCTGTCTTTTTCTTCCTGTATTCCCTTTTTCCCCGTTATCATTCTCCCTACTGGAGATCTCTGCATTTTTTTCGAGGCCTTGAACACTGATTGGTCGTTATTATGAATCAGGAATCCTGCTAGCCTTCTGGCGCTATTAGCGTTTTCTCTGGCCCTTGTTTCTGTTCTGCTAGGACGCCCAGGTCGCCTCTTTTGCATTTCTGGTTGCTGATCTAACCATGCCGAGTCGCTCTTGTCTGTCAGTCGATCCTCTCCCTTCTCCGTCTCTGCTGCTTCCTTTCTCGGTAGCACTTCCCCACTCTGCCCATTTTTGGAGAAAGGTGGCGCTGCAGTTGGCCCTATTTCCGGCGACGACGTGGACAATCCGTCCTGGTCGCCATCTTTCCCTGCCATCTTCCTAACCTCTCTGTCCCCCATCACTTCAGCCTCCTTTCCAAAAATATAATCCCACAAGTCACCCCACTCACTGATAACACTCACGCATGTGTAATCACTTTCACTTAATCCAAATCCAATGCACCATAGACCGCATGTACCGAAAAACTACGGGAAACTCGATTTTCTTGGCGCCCGATCTCGCGCGCGTGCTAGCTGCTCGCGATCCCAACCGGAAGTCCCGAAATTTTCAGTTATATACCTAGTTCTTAAGAAACAAAAAACACTTTAACTAAAATTACGAATTTTTAACACATTAGTTCAAAATTCGACCAATCACTTGAATTCTCTGCCAAACTGTCCAATTTTCAAGAAAAGATTCAAGCTATAAAACAGTTTAACCTTTAATCCGAAAACACGAATTTTCAACAAGAGTCGAGTTTTGAAACAAAAAAGATTTCTTAGTCAATAAAGAAAAAAAATGCATTCCAAATGTCGAATTTTAAAGCAAGAAGATTAATTTTCTACAAAAAAGGTCAAATTTTTAACAAATTACATACATTTTTAACCCAATAGCTGAATTTTCAAAATAAAAAAGATCAACTTTGAACCAAAAATGGAATTGCTACATTTTCATTTCATGAAACTAATTTTCAAATGAAAAAACCAATTTTCTACAAAACTATTGAACTTTTGAACCAAAAAAAGAACTTTATACAATACAGTTGAATTCAAAAATATAAGCTTTCAATAACAACAATAATTTTCTATCAAAAATTGCAATTTTCAGTTTAAAAATATGAATTTTTAACAAAGTAGTTTGATTTTCAACCAAAAGGACAGCTTTTCAACAAAATAAATATATTTTCACCCAAACAGTTAAATTTTTAACCAATTTTCTGCCAAAAATGTAAGTTTTGAACGAAATTCATGAACTTGCAACCAAATAGTTGAATATCCGACCAAAAAAGATCAATTTTCAAACACAAATGAAATAGTTCAATTGTCAGTTTAAAAAAATTAATTTTCAACGAAAAAAAAAGTTTCAACAATAGTTACATTTTCA
>CAKNXH010055629.1:67951-98390 GCA_932178445.1 Andricus quercusramuli
TATTCGAGGATGAACTTCGCAAAAAATTATTTTCGAAGAAATTAAAACTGGGTGCATTTTTTGAACCTAAGAACTTTTTTTATAAGTAAAATATCGGCTTCAAACTTTGAGAAATGCAAGAGCTGACAGTAAAGTACGTTTATGTACATTATTTGAGTATAAAAGATGCAAAAAGAAAAATTCCAACTAAGTGTCAACTCCGGTTCCGCTTGCCAGTTCGGTCGGTATTTTTGCGATGGGCACGACAATGCGAAGTCTGGCGGCCACTAATCGAGGCTCTATCAGCTGACTCGTCTACATCTGAAATATGGGGTCCACGCTGTCAAAGATTGATGATCCGGTGTTCTTACAATAATATTTTTTGAAAGTTGTGTCCAGCATAAAAGTTGAGTGAAATATGTTGTTTCAATGTTGAATTATGTAAGTATTGAAATCGCTATTGGCCTCGTTCAGTGGCCGCCAGACTTCGCATTTTCGTGCTCATCGCGAATACTGACCGAACTGGCAAGCGTTGTTGACATTTAGTTGGAATTTTTCTTTTTGCATCTTTTATACTCAAATGATGTACATAAACGTACTTCGCTGTCGGCTCTTGCATTCCTCAAAGTTTGAAGCCGATATTTCACTTATAAAAAAAGTTCTCAGGTTCAAAAAATGCACCCAGTTTTAATTTCTTCGAAAATAATTTTTTGCGAAGTTCATCCTCGAATAAGGTACGTAAACGTAGTTTATTGTCTTCTCATACATTTTCCAAAGTTTCAGCCCGATATTTTAATTACAAAAAAAGTTCTTAGATTCAAAAAAAAATTCAGAAAATTGAAAAAGTGAGGTCGGTAATGTAGGTATTTGGCTGTGTCACATGCCCTTAAAAAGTACTATATATTTTGTAACTGTTCCAATTTTATATTGGATAATAACTTCTGTCTCCAGTATTCACGTTTTCAACATGATTTAAAATGTTTCATCTTCAAATTTTTTTAAGAGTATTTATTTTGCCGGTGAAAGCCATCGTGAAAATATTTTTACCTCGACCTTTCAATAAGTAGAACAGAGTTATAAACAAAAGTTTTTCCTGATCCTCCTGGCCCGTCAATGTAAAAACATTTCCCGAAAGTATGACATCCTTCTGCAACTCGGAGAATCAAATCGACAATTTATTTCCGTTTGACATTCAGTTTATCGTATTGGTTTTGTCCAATCGATATTTCTTGCAAAAGTTGCTCGTACTTTTCTTCTTCGAATTCTGTTGTTATTTGCACCATTTCGGGAAATATCGATAGATCCCAATCCTTTTCTATAACCTCTCCTTGATTTGAGAATAAACTCTCATTGTAGCAGTTGAATGCCCGAATCGTCTGATATAATCTTCTGATAAAGCGATTTTGAGTACCTATTTTGAATTGCACGTCAACTGCAGCCAACCAGCGCGCGGACCCAATGTTGGCATCACTGCGGACACAACACACACACGTGCGCGTACCTTCTTTCTCTCTCTCTCTTCTTGTGGATCATAATTAAAATATTGTATTAGCTTTTTTGTGTAATTAAATCAAATTAATCGGACTAACGTGAATTAATTTTCGTATAAAATTCTATTATGTCAAGATAGTAATTGCTTCAGTCACTTTATTTTATTTAATGATAGTTTTCTTCTCATTTTATATTTTCAAATTTCGCGGACTTTTACATTGCTATATTCAATTCTTAGAGTCTACCAATAAGAGTGCAGTAAAAGACCTAACGTTAGCTCACTTCTTTCGTTCACATCGATTTTATTATAGTAGACTTCTGTTTGTCACTTGGAATCTGTCGAGGTTTCATGGTTCAATTTTTGATCAAATGGATTTGCTGATATTTACGCAGCAGAATGGCCGTGCGGGGGAGGAGTCCTTATTCTTGCACAAGAACGAATTTTCCATTTTAGAAGATAGACACAGAGGGCCCGTGGTCTGGAGACATTGACTTGTAGGGAATTACCCTTTCCTCCTCCTTGAGAAAAATTGTGGTTGCGGCAGTGTATGCGCCTTCTGAAGCTGGGATTTGATAAGATGCTTGGCTATCCTTGTCGGGGAGAATAAGCGAGTATCTTTGATTCTGGATTGGTTCCTCTCAGTGACTCGGAGCCTAATTTATAGTCATCCTATAGTTCTTTTTCCAACAATCTCGACCTTGCCTTTTGCGAGCCTTGATTGATCCCGACTCCCTTTTGCAGGGTGGGATGCAATTCATACTCGGCTGGTCACGTTCTAATTTGCCTCCAATCAATTCAACGACCAATTTTTGGATTGGTCCTTCTCTAATAGACAGATAGAGGAATTGATTCCGGTTCTGTCTGAGGAACTGTTGGATGGTGAGATCCCTATTTTGATTTCCGAGAGATTTATAAACCTGATTTTCAAGTCTTTGGAGGCCAATGGTGCTCTTCGTGCCTCTTCTAAGGGGACCGATAGGAAAAGGCAGCCTCTTCGGTGGAATAAGGAGTGTGAGATGGCTTTGGGCAGGAGGTGTGCCGTGCGGGAAATATTGTTGGCCAATCAGACGTGGGAGCTAAAAGCAGAATATAATTCCGTCCACAGTGAGGTAAAACAGTTAATCCTTGATGTGAAATACAATGATTTCCGAGCATTCTGTGAACATATTTATTCCGCATCTGGGCTGGCCTGAATCTGGCGGATGGTTAAATTCATTTCAGCTCGTTCGCAGTCTCCCAATACTCATGTAATTAGAGCCTCAGATTCCCAGTGATCAGGGAGCTGCCTGAGAATTTGTTGCGTCCGGATGTTTCTGCAATTGGAATGGAACCGCTTCGTGCGGTTGATAAGTTGGATCTCATGAATAGGGACTACTCCTGGGAGGAGTTTTCTGCTGTGCTTGCAGCGCGCAAAATGAAGTCGGTTATGGTTTTGGATGGGATAACCTATGAGGTCATCAGGGAGCTTTCTGACATGGTGCTGCGATTTGTTCATGACCTGAACAATGCCATGTTCAGGAAGTACTCTTTCCCGGAGGGCTGGCGTGACACCCTAGTACACTTTATCCCAAAAAAGGAGGGTAAGGGCTTCCACCCGGGCTCACTAACATTCACTTTCTGCAAACTATTTGAAAGACTGGTGCGGAAGAGCCTGAAATATTTAGCGGAGCATACCAGCTGGCTCCCGGGTCTCCAGTATGGAGTCAGGAGAGGAAGGTCTTCAATGGACTATGTGAAATCTGTAATGACATACATCATGACTGGCCTCGAGAAGGAAAGGCAGCTCTTGCTCTGGCCCTGGACTTCAAGGGTACGTTCAAATCCGTCCTCCTTGGTGCCCTTATTGATGGACTGAGGGAGCTGAATGTTTCGGCCAGAATTCTCTACGCCGTTTTCTTTAGTGATGCATATCGATCAATTTTGGACAAAATCGAGATTTGCTTGAAACATAGTTGGATGTAACTGAAATGTAATGGAGATCAAGAATATGCAATGAAAAAAGTCGATCGAGACGAAACGATCATATCGATTGAGTGGTCGTTGGTCTTGATGTGATGAGTATGGTGTTCAAGTTTTTAATTTAATCTGATGAGCTTTTTGAAGAATTTAAAAATGATCGACATCCATCACTAGTTTTCATTATGATCTGCGAGAGGAAGTTATATTTCTCGTCGGACGGCTACAGATAGCATCCGGGAGGCTCAGACCTTGCTGATTCGAGCTCTTGAATCGCTCTCTCCATGGCTGAGAAGGTGAGGGCTCTCTACCTCGATTCCCAAGTGTCAACTATGTCATTCCTCAAGAGCTAAGGTTGAATTGGAGGAGATTATCTGGCTCTTGGAGAGGTAGTTATTCCTTGTCAATCTAAGCTCAAATATTTGGGAATCTTGCTTGACAGGCGTGTTTCCCTCCTCACTTCTTACGATCCATGGGGGACTTGTCAGGGCGTGAATTCAATAGGGGGTCCTCTCTTTCTGCGTTCCAGCAACTCATCGCTCGAGAAGCTTGATCGGGTGCAATATGCCTCTCTCCGAGTTGCCCTGGGCTGCATAAGCTCAACAACCATTTCTGTCCTGCTTGCGGAGGCAGGAATGTTTCCCCTTTCTTTGAGAAGATCCCTCCTTCCGAATGGGTTCATTCTTAGAAACTGTTGTTGAAGTGGCAACCCTCTTGTCTATAAATTAACATCGCTGGCAGCATTGGCCTAATTGATGCTTTCAATTTCATAGCTTTATTCACTTCATCGGTGGATGCCTTACAGAGACGCTCCTATTTTGTTGGGAAATGGGTCCGAATTCCTCACGACTCCAATTTGAGGAATTTGCGGGGTAGCCCTTTCCGGGAGCAATCAGGATCTACACCGATGGGTCGATAAATCCATGGCAGGGGTCGGCAGGTTGTGGTATCTTCCTCCTGTCGACTGGATTTAGATTCAATGTTCGGTTGAGGGACTTTGCATCTTCACACTAACTTCTAGACTTCCCTTTTATTAGTCCGAGATGAATTTCTGTCTGTGGTCTTCGTCTAATTTGTCAGCGTGACTTTCATTCGTGTGAATGTTCAAACACCTAGGTCATGGTTCCGGGGGTTCAGTCATTCGAGGCGGCATATGGCTATCTCGTCACGAGATTGAGATCTACGCATATATGTACGTGGAATCACTTTGCCCGAATGGGGTGGAGCTTACCTGTGGGCTGTGAGTGTGGCATTGAAGTCAAAAGCCTGGCTTGTCTCCTTTATCAGTGCTCTCAGCTTGCTGCGGGCAGATCCGTGTTTTTCGGATACATTATTGAGATATTTCCTGATCTGCCGCCAGAAGAACACTTGATGTTAACGAAACCATATTCAATGCAACTGCTGAATCGGTTAGCGCGCTGGGGCGTTATTTTGGAAGGTGCTCTAGCCTGATAGTCTGATCTGCATCGTCATACGGGCTGTCGTGTGTGATGGTCCTTCCTTCCTTATCCTATGCGGGTCTAGAACGAGTGAGGACATCTGCCCTGGGAGACTTCTAAGCATGATTGATTTGGTGGGTGCTGGTGATTCGAATGTGTGTTTCACGGCTAATATAGGCCGATACAATCATTTGGAACGTGAACGTTAATTGATTATTAGAACTGAGGTTCTTGATGGAACAGATCTGGATAATCGTTAAGTTTTTTGGCCACCTAGATAAGCAATCAGGACTGGATCATTAACAAGGAAATATATTGAGTCTTACATGGCTTATTGTATCTAAAAAGCCATGAGCAAAAAGAAGAAAGAAGAAAGTACTTGTGCGGGGCCACCGATTGCGAATCGTGAGAAATGGGTCCAAGTGCCGTTGTCTACTTCTTACTGCCAATGTTTTATTACTGCTTTTTACAGACGTGAAATTATATCCAATTTTTTAGGCACTATTCTATAGCTGCGTTTCACTCACCTACGAGATATTTCCACTTTCTATTATCAACGGTACATTTTGGTATGCATAATTTCAATACTCATATTAAATCCAACCGCTGGGTAGTAATAGTGGTCATTTTGTTCCTTTTTTGTGAATAGAATAAAGAGCGAGAGTGGCATGAGGAGGTTAGAAAAATTCTTTCCTTTATATATATTTTATTATTATCCTTTTCTCTCCTCTTTGGTTCTTTTTTTTTGTTTTTTGCTTTCATCCACCCAAAAAAGAGATAAATTTTTCGACTTAGACAACTTATGATAAGTAAGATCGAACCAGCACCCTTTACTCCCCCTCCCCTCCTTAAAACTATTCAACCTCAAAGTAAAATATATCTAAGTAGAGAGGGTATACATTTCTCAAAACAAAAGAATTAAGATTCAAAACAGAATTTAAATGATTTCATTTTTCTTTCCTCTTCAGATCAATTCAATTGTATAAAAAGAAAAAGCAAATTGTGTAATAATCGTTGGTGTTCCATGCACGCTCTTCTTTCCACGCCACTTAGAAATTTTGTTCCCACGCCGGGTAACCAAATTTGGAGTTCAGTGTTGTATGCATGGATGGTATGTAACAAGACATGAAATATGCCAAGAGAAAAAACTGTTAATAAATCACGATTGTTTCAATGAATAAAGGGCTGATGGAAAAGGATATTTTCTTCATGTAAGAAGAAGGAAATTATGAGAAAATCTTAAAAATAAAATTAGTTACGTACACTTGAATAGATTGAGGCATCACACTATTATTATCAGTTTATCGATTCTTAGACAAAAAAGAATCGTAAAGCTGGGAGAGGGATAGGGTAAGACAGTACTTCCTCCTTCCCTTTTGCAGCTCGAAAAATTACCATTTCAAATACGAAATTTGATTTGTCATTGTATTTTAAAAATGTTTTATATTATTTTGTAATTTTGTATTTTTTGTAAATTTCTATTTTTTAATTGAATAAAACGTAAACTTTAGTTTTTTTATTATGAAAATATTCACTAATGCTTTCTCTATGAGGAGGTCAATACATTTGCTCATCGGAAGCAAAGTGCTGGTGAAATGAGTACCATATTATGTCAATTATAAATACAAAGAAAGTGGAAACGCTAGAGATCGAATTCACAGCTACTTCAACCAGTAATAGAAATATTACATTTTCAGTAGAAAAAATTAAGTTTTAACCAAGGAAGAACAAATTTGCAATAAAATAGTTGAATTTTTAACCTACTAAATGAGTGTTGAGAAAAAAATTTAAACTTTCACCCCAGTGGTTGAATATTCAACGAAAAAAGATAAATCCCCAATTAAAAATTTGATAGTGGAATTTTCATTTAAAAAACTATCATTTTTCAACAAAAAATAGAATAGCTAAATTTTAATTTAAAAAATAATAATTTTCAACAAAAAGGTATTTTTGAGCAAAATGTCAATCTTTAACCAAATAGTAGAATATTTAATCAAAAGAGATGAACTCTGAATAAAAATATGTACCAGTAGACTTTTTATTTGAAAGAAATTAACTTTTAATCGCGAATAGTTGGACTTTTATATTGGCTTCTATTAATTCAGTACAAATTTAAGCGTGAAAACAAGAAAAAGTGCAGTTTTCATAGTTTTCATGTATGATGTCAAATTCTGTGTTAACCCCTTCCCCCTTCGTCACAACTCGTCACAAAATTTTAATTTCCTCCCCCCCCCCCTGTCAGCCTGACGTAGTTGTTGAGCTGCCCCTAACAGATATCAACCAATTTGATCTAATTTCAGAGATTTTAATGGATTTCATCAGATTTAAAGAGGTTTCAAAGGATTTGCATAAACATCATCTGATTTAATATGAAATTTACATCATCAGATAATTCATTGTATAAAAAATATAACCTGAATAAAAAAGCAGGACTTTTTTTCAGATACGTTTAATTGTACACTTTTATTTTACCTGAAGAAACTCAAATAATTTTATTACTGATAAATTTATTCCTATATGATATTTTTTGTCAGCACATGCTCATTGTCTAGGCACGCGATTTTCCAAGTCACCTCAAAAGTTCCTAAATCAGATAAGAATAATCATAGCAATAACTATCAAAATGGTAATAAATCTAAAACCCTCAGAAGGACAAACTTGACGCCTGTAATTTATAGGATGACGACTGGCTTATATAAGTGTACTTTAATGAAGCACCGCAATATTTATCAGTTACGATTTTGATCCAATCATTCGTTTCAGTATTCATCAGATTTTCCTCTACTTGAAAAAAATGCGGATAGTTTGTACTTCCGTTTTCACTTTGGCGGTCATCATTAATTCTATTGGTAAATATAATAATAAAATATATCTATTTGTTTCGTTTGAAATTCCTTGCAATATTTGAAAACCTTTAGAATTCTATGAACTCCCTCAATTCTTTTGGATAAGTTTTTAAGATCCAAGAAAATAACATAAAATCCCGTTAAATTACACGAAATCTGCTAATATTTCCCGAAATCCTCGAAACTGTATTTTTAAATTATAATTTCAAACCATTCTGGGTTGTAAAATAATTAATTGTAATTAAAATAATCAATGTTACTGTTATCTTTAAAGTTTTGCCCTATTTGTCAGTTTCCTTTTATTTCCTCCAATTCATATGTTGGAATAATTATGTTTTTTTTTTTAAATAAAAAGCCGAAATGGCTTACATCCCCTTGCAGCGTGACTATTTTTCTTTTATATTCCGTTTTATTTCTTAAAATCTGTTACATTGTTGAAAAAATACATTATCTGTTATCTTAAAAGTCAAGTTTGCAGAATGTTGGTCTTTTTTGTTTTGTTTTTAACAAAGTTCAACATTTTTTGAGAGATGAACAGAATATTATTATTACTATTTTTTTCCTCATTGAAAAAAAAGAAAATTCACTATATTAAAGATGTTAGACTACAAGTAGAAAGCATTATCTCACGTTACAAATTGAGGGTAATGTATCACCCCAGTTAACTGTTATAGAGTGAGCCAGCTATGTTGACCAGTCTAGGGTTGAAATCCCTTTAAATTATTGAAATCTCGCGAAAACTCATAATATCCTCTGATGATAATAACATCCTTTCTTGGAATCCTTTGAAATACCCTACAATTTTTGCAAGAATTCCATATAATTCAGAAATATTTATGGACCTGAATTTAAATAATAGTAGTTAATACTTGTATTATCTAGTTTAATTTATTGAATTTTGAATGATTAAAGTATCATTTTAATTCAAAAAAGTAACTAAGAAGTGTTTTGAGAAAAAAGTGACAGTTACTTAAAGTGCTTCTTAAAGAAATTCCCGGACCTTTGACAATTTTTTTCGAAATCCCTGACGTTCGACCACCTTGTGGAAAGCAGTAATAAACAAGCAAAATCTAATTTCAACCAGGCTTCGCATTTACAGTAGTAAGCACGCGGTAATTTTGACAAGTGAAGGTTGAATATGGTTGTGGCTCACCGTGGCATGCGTTGAACAACACAAAAAATCTCTCTTCCTTCTTGCAGAACGAAGTTCACAGTCCGACACGAATACCAAAAGCGAACCTAATCCTGGTGCTTCTTCTTCTGGCAGACAACATACTCCTGACCGGGCTTCTACGTCTCAGGCGCCAATTCCTCGTGCCCGGTCCATATCTCCTCCCGGCAAGCCGCCTTCTGATCGAGTACTTGGATATGCACTACCACAACTTGGACATGTTCGGCTCGTTCCTTGCACAAATAAATATCGGCAGTTCGAATTTCGAAGATATGTTTTTCCTGCCGATAATCCATTTCTATTGCTGAGAGGAAAAGGTAAATATGTGCTCCTGCCATCCCGAGAATATTTTGTAGTATCAACATCCAATGGTGACATTTTTGCAATATTGGAGTATACCGGACTTCTTCGAGGAATATATAAGAGAGATTCAAATCGTACGAGACTAAAAATAAACATGATAAGCGGCGCAGTTGTTGAAATGACAAGAGATGAAATGATGGAATGTCTAGTAGGCAAGAAACGCCCAATCCTCCCAACTAGTTTTGTGCAAGTTGTGGCAAATACCGATTCATTACGGACTGTGTACCATTAATTAAATTTAAAAAAACATATAAATTAAAATATAATATTGATTGTAATACAAAGTCGGATTCAAATGTATGTAACTGGTTATTAAATAAAAAAGTCAGTGGATTCTCGTTTTCAAGGCTTTATTCTATCCTTCGTCAATTCCACATTGGGTGGTCCAAATTTTTAATTTGTTCGAAGCTAAAAAATTAATAAATACGCATTTAAAAAAAATATATATATCTATAGGTACAAAGCTCCATGTCCGCAACGAACAGTTGTACATAGCCTAAACGCGACGTGGAGTTGTATCGAATGGAGGCGTCGAATTAATCGATTTTTATCCACATTCTATCCCAATTAAATTGTCTTCTACTGTTACTGAGTTTGTACCAATTTTCGAATCAGAAAGTACTCTGACTTAAAGAGGAAGCAGAAATTTTTTCGCACAGAAAAAACAGCAGCTTTTTGTGATTTTTTCTCGGAAATACGAATAAAAATTAATTTTGGTGATTACAGGCTTCGCGGCAAAAAACGCGTTCAAAGTCGGGGAAATAGAATGATTTTTATTGAAATAATTTAAATTCTAACTAAATAGTTGAGTTTTCAACTAAAGGGTGGCATTCTGAAACAAAAAGATTTACTTTTAAAGAAAAACAGTTGCATCATCAACCAAATAGTTCAATTATTAGGCTAAGAAAGATTAGTAATCAAGCAGAAAGACTTTTATATCGTATCTTACATAGTTTGACAGCAAAATGAAATTATTTATTTTTCATTATTTTTTTGAGTCATCAAAATTTGGATTTTTGATTTGTCAAAAAATTCAAAAAGTTGTTACCAAAATATTGTAGGGTGTTCAAAAAGAAACATTTTTCTTTTTCGACATTTTTTCATATCGTGCGTTTTTCGGCATAAAATGTTAACTTACGTTTGTTTTTTGGAATTTTGAAAATGCTATAACTCCGGTAATTTTTTTTTTATCCAAAAGAGTCATGAGGATAAATTGTTTGAGTTTTGTAGTTCTATGAATAGCCGTACATAGATTTTTTGAATTTTGAAATAAGTGGTCTGGAAAATTTTCAAAATGCTCTAACTTTTTGAATTTTGATCAAAATTAGCTGGTTAACGAACTTGTTCTTTCTTTTTAGGCCCTAAAAAAGTGTGCAAAAGCAACATCCAAGCTGATTATTTTTTCGAAAGTTATCGTGCCTACAGACAGACAGACTACAGACAGACTACATACAGACTGCAGACTACAGACAGACAGAAACCTTGGTAAAAATTGTTTTTTCTAGCTCAGGGGGTCTCAAAACGTGGAGATTTGATGAAAACCGACCAAGTCAAATTTTACATAAAACCAATACCTTCTCATTAGAATGAGAATGTAAAAACGTGTTTTTTAGAAAAATGTTGAATATTTCACGAAATACTTTTGAGTTTAAAAAAATATACCCTACATTCTTTCAAATTTCTATGAATTCCACTAATTATTCTTTTCTCTGAATTCAATGGAAGATTTGGATTTTGAAAATGTTGCTCTATGTTATTCTATTTCAATCTATATTCCTTCTCATTCATTCTGAATTCTCTTGGATTCTTTTGAATTTTCTTGAATTTTCGTAAAATCAGTCAATTCTGTATTCAATTAAATGCATTTTATATTGCAGTTTTTTTAATTCACTCCAAAGCACTCTAAACTCTCTTTGTATTCTTATGCACTTCATAAAATCCTTTCCTTGAATGTTTTGAATTCATTCCAAATGCAATGAATTCAATGAACTTTTTAAATATTTTTCTATTATTTTCGATTGCTTGTAGTGTTTATAATTCATTTGGATTTCTTCAGATGTTATAATATGATTTCCATTCAATTCTTCCCTCTTCTCATGCATTTCGTTAAACTCACTCGAATTCTATTTAATTTGTGGAATTTTTCAATTCATCTAAATCCCTTCGAATTCACAATGGATTCTGTTCATTCCTATTTGACTTAATTGAATCGGGATTTCTTGGCCTTTACAATTTTTCAATTACATTAATTTTTATCCTTACGAATTTCATAAAAGACTCTTGAATTCACTACAATTTGACAAAAATCTGTGGAATATTTTGGATTTTTTCATTTCAATGAGAAAAAATATTCTTTCGGTCAGTTTCGTTTTGTTTAAATAGGTCACTTTTTCGTTTTTTTCGCTTTTTCAGGTAAGTTGATCTGTAGCAGCAGCCTTGTATATCAACGAGAATATGTCATCAATTACCATATTTGCTATTATTACACAACGCTCCGCTTTAATTGAATCTAATACCCATAAATGAAATGAAAATAAACAAATTAAAACCACGGAAACGCATACATATTAAATAAGTCTTACGATACATCCTGGTGCCAGTTTATGAAATAGTAACATGGGATACTTATCATAAAACAAAAAGAAAAATAATCATAGTATTTAAAATTATGATTGCACAATCTAGAAGTAAGCTATACTTATTGAATTCGATATGGAACGCTTTAATTCCTGAGATTCCAAATTTTAATATATTGGATTTTCAATAAAATAGAAGAATTAGTGATCAAACTCTTCCATTTTCAATGAAAAAATATTTGATATTCACACAATTTTTCAACGAAATAGTTGAATTTTAAACAAAAAAGGGTATGGCTCACAGTGAACTTCACCATAAATCCAGGTACTCCGAACGTTATCAGTCAGGACAGTAAATAATAGTACTAGTAATAATAGTACATAATATCAGGTAACATATGCGCGGAGTACCCGGGCGCTGCCCACTATGTGGCGACGGAACTTTCTTTCAGGAGAGACTGACCTCAGACTCTCCCTCGGCCCCGCCGATCCCGTCATCACGGAATTGCCCGTGCCGTCAATTCTAGGTTCCGTAAATCCAGGTTTCAGTGTGTAAATATAGAAATATAAAATATATATTATATATATAATTTAAAAAAATTGTTAAACAACCACCGCAGGGTCCCAATAAGAGCAACCGCCATCTAAAAAATGTCAATAGCCCCCAGTAGAATCGCGGTAAATCACACCTTTGGCCACGTCTCACAACCGTGAGCTGGGTGGTCACAGGGCACGACGAAATCGCAACGTCAGGCCAGCGAAACCCTTGTGTGTCTTGAGGACACGAAGCGACCCAAGGATGACAGCTTTCTGCATCCATCTCGCTAGTGCCTTGGCATATTTTTGGCTTTAGTCTTGGAGAACAATGGCAGGTCTCAAGTGAGCAACGGAGACTGCTGCCCGAAAATTGTAGTTCCAGAAAATTTGGCACTTCTCATTTCGGACAATTGACTGTATATCCCTTGGAGCGTTCGGCAGGGCAGGGTCGCGACCAACAACGTAAGAGCGACAAAGATGGTAATGATGTACTCTTGGGACCGCATTATGTCTATAGATATACGTCGTTCCTGCGTGGGTCGGACACCCAGATAGTATGTGTTCTAGGTACTCAGCGTGTGCATGACACGCTCTGCACCTATCACTGGGAACTTCTTGAAATAAAATGCGGGCACGGTATGCTAAGGTGGAAATGACACCGTGAAATAAAATTACTCGTGTTCATTTGTTTGATCATTCATGAAAATTAATGTTTACCTTTATAGTTTCCATGTTTGATGTTAAATTCTGCGTTAACCCCACCCCTCTGTCACAAATCGTCACAACACTTGTAATCCCCCCCCCCCCGCCCGTGTCAGTGTGAATTAGTGTTTGAGCGGCCGTTGACAGATTTAAACCAATTTTATCTAGTTTCAAAGATTACATAAGATCTTGAGAATATAAAGCGATTTTAAGTAATTTAAAAAGATTTCGTATGGTTTCCCGAGACTTTGAAGCAGCTTCAACAGATCTGATAGAATGTAACAAATGTGTTACGTCTTAATAAACATAACTTACCTTATACTTTGTTGAATAAATGATGGTTCCTCGTTTTAGATTTGAATATTAATTTAAAAACTGGGATGAGGATAACTACTGTTTACAGAAATAAATTAATTGAGCTTGAATATAAATTAATTGAGGTTCATTTGAACAATTGCAATTTGACTGAGATGGAATACAAAGGTTAAGTTTAAATTGATGCAGCTGGAGTGCTCTTGCTTCGAATATCTCTTCTCGTTTGGTTTTCAGTCCACCTTAAACAGGGATGATTAATTAATCAAAGAATAGAGTAAAGAAATGTGAGGTAATTTATTACTTGCTTATTTATTTGTTGGTGACGTGTTTCATCCTCTCGCCAGTAGAAAGGAAAAGTGGTTCCTCCGTTGATCTATGGACTCTATGTGGGACCCTTAGGGGGCGAGTGCCGAAGAACATAGGTTGAGCTGACCAAATGAATGGATCTGGGCCTCCGTTGTCCTTTTGTTGCAGATGCTCTATTGAATCTGGACTCGACACTTCCGCACAGAAGTTAAACTTTAGAAAAGGTTGATGGGCCAAGTATTTTGGACCGGAGTTTAGGGTCTCGATGATTTTTATTGTTGTACTGGGTGGTTGTTCTAACTTAACCGATGAACTGTCTAAACTGGGAAAACTGCTTAAACTCCCTAAACTGATCTTCTGCTTCCAAATCTGCTGCATTTATACACGAGATCCCTCCTAAGATTCCCGTAGGGGTGAGTTGTATTAGAAGTAGGGATTCATCATGGTTCCAATCAGCGTTGATAATTAATCGTGTAAATGAGTGGTAGGGATTTAATTATCCAATGGGCATCGAGAATTTTATGTATGCCCATATACGGAAAGTGTCGCAGTAGCTAGGATGCACTACATCCCTTCCTAGTCCAAAGGGTTAATTGATAGGATAGCTAATCAGCGATGAGGAATCGTAATGTGCCCAAATATGGAGAATGGGGCAGTTACCAAATATATGGAATCCCTTCCTTGCTGACAAAGGCTGAGATATTCTATTACGTAGAGGGGCATAAAGTTTGCGTGTGTTCATTGTCAGAGGTTCGACCTCCTACAACTGTCACCTTGATTGATATATTTATTGCTTTTGTATCGAAGATGCTGGTGTCCGTTGCATAGGCATAAGTAGGTCAAGATGCTTAAATCATGTAGATGAGTAGTATGGGTACCAGCATTTTGTAAACGTATGGGGGTGAAAATCTGGTCTGTTCCTGAGGTTGGCATGCTGATTAATTTATAGCTCTTCAATTAATGTGCGTTTGATGGCTGTGTCAGTTCTGCAAATGTTATGTAGCCCGCTCATTTTATTCTAATATGCTGTACATGTGCTGTAGGTACCAGAATTGGAAAACGTATAGAATTGAAGATGTGGCTAGTTTTCATGATTGCTTCGCTGATTAATTTATGGTCCTTTGATTATTGTGTGCCCATTTCTTGTGTTGAATAGGCGAGAATTTTATGTGTATCGCTTATTTTCGTTTACTGTGCTATGTAAGTGTTATAGGTACCAGCATTTTGTGAGCTTATGAGAAGCAAAATGCAGCTAGCTTTTCTGGTTACCCTGTTGATTAATTTATGCCTTTTTGATTAGCGTGTGCCTGTTTGTTGTGCGAAAGTTGATGCGTACAGCTCGTCTTGGTCTATTGCGTTGTTCGTTACAAATCTGTTCTTCATGAAAGATCTTCACAATGTTAGGTTGTATTATAATATGATTTTGACAATTCTAATTGGATGTTTGATATGATCTTGCAGCAATGTAACAGAATTGTTACCATAACGCGGGACTCGGTACGACTCTGCACGAAAGGGTTGCCGGACCGGACACGAGACGAAACGGAATTCCCCGACGGGACCAGAAGTCCCGAGGAACAGCACAGGGGTTCCTCAGTCTGTGTTCGCTCGACTCAACGTCGACTGCTCTTGTTTTTCGGCTAACGTGCCGCCTTTCCCCTTGTGCTTATCGCTAGTAATTGATGGTCCGCAGCGTAAACAAAAGATTAGCGAAAATTTCAACTGATTTAATGTGAAATCTTGATCGGATGCTTCATTATGTAAATAAATATAAACTGAATAAAGAAGCAGGACTCTGTTTTTTAGATATGTCCATTTTTATAGTTTTATTACACCTGGAGAAACTCAAATAATGTTATTACTTTTATTTATTTTAATAATCTCAAGTTTAAAAATCAGATAAGAATAATCAGAAAAATGGCGATATATCTAGAAACCTCAGTAAGATAAACTTGACGCCTATAATTTGTAAGATAACGACTAAGTTATATATGCGTACTTTGATAATTCACTGGAATATTGATTAGTTACGACGTAGATCCAATTATTAAGTTTTCATCAGATTTTCCTCGACTTCGAAAAAATGCGGATGGTTTATGCTTCCGTTTTCACCTTGGTGGTCATCATTAATTCTATTGGTGAATACAATAATCTTTTCCAAACTCTATTTGCGTTGGTCTGAAATACCTTGAAATATTTGAAAACCTTTGGAATCCTGCGAACTCCCTCAATTCTTGTGAATAAGTTTTTCTAAATACATATAAATAACATTCGTAAATATTTACATTCATATAAATAACATCTCGTTAAATTACACGGAATCTGCTAATATTTCCTGAAATCCTGGAAATTGTATTATAATACATAACTTGAGAGCTTTTAACCCCATAATGGTTAACTGGGGTGATATGTCACACACCTCAAAGTTCAAAGTACTATACTATGGTCAGGTATATTTTGGTATGGGACCCTAACCATAATTCACTATTGACTTCAACTATACAACAGTCGACCTCAGCCAGTGAGTGACTGTTAATGTTTTCTACGAGTTCTGTGCGGCGGTGAATATCAACCGAGTGACGTCAGTGGAAAGGATGGCCAACTAAATTTCTTGTTTGTTTTAACAAATTTGTTCAAAATTTTGTGAGAGTTGAACAGAACATTATTATTACTATTGTTTTTATTATTAAGAAAAAGAAGAAAATGCACTACATTAAAGTTATTCTATTACAAACAAAAAGCATTGTGTCACGTTACAAGTTTGGTGTAATGTGTCACTCCAGTTAACCATTAGAGGATGAGCAAGCTATGTTGACCAGTGCTGCCGTCCAAACTGAAAAGTATATAAAAATTGGATTATTTAAACAATTTCTATTAATAAATGTGCGGATTTTTCTGGAATCAGATCCCAGCTAAGAAATACGCAAAGTTGCTTGCGGAGTGTTTCGCTGTAAAGTTATCGAGTGTCGGCCCTCGATATAACAAGAGAAATCCGCAAACGCCATGCGAGGCATAGTGGGGTCTAGAACTTCTTCAGAGCTGCACTTAATTTTATAACTAATTTCCATCATAAGTAAATTGACTGCATATACGCATTTCATGTTGTGAAACATATTGTGCTGTTAATTAAAAGCAAGCTTAATACTCGCTGGTAAAATGAAGAAAAAATATTATAGTTATAAGTACTATATTATTATATTATTATAATTATATATTTGAAAATTTTTCGAAATACTGTGAAATTCCGGAATTCTTGTGAACGAATTCCCCGATAAGCATTGAAATATTATAAAATTCCGTGAAATTGTATGAAATCTAAAATTGTAAAATCCTTGGAAATAAACGCAGAAGAAGAAGAAAGGATTAAATAACCAGGTGTTTCATTGCAATTTAATTTATGATATAAAAAGAGTATGACCCCCCCTCCTACCGCGACAAGTAAAATAGTTCAATTTTCAATGATATAACAATTGCAACACCACGTAAATTTCAAAATCTTTAATTTAATTATTTCATTACAAAATTCGATATTAATCGATAAAACTAATTCATTCTTAACAAAGCTCTCGTATTTCCCTAATTTCCAAGTCTCACTTTCAGTTTCGCGGTCAAAACTTTTAATGAAAATGAATTAAATTTTCTGCATGCAGAAATATAATTTGCAAAATAATCATACATAAGAATTTGTATTCGTTTCTTTACACATTAACTAAAATACGACTGATTCTTCGAGGATACCAAAGAAACTGATTTGAAGGGGTAATACTTGACAAGCGTCAGATTTAACATTCGTCTGTTCTAAAAGCCGACTGTTAAGGATATTTGAAAATTCTTCGAAATGCTTTCAGCTTATTGAGATAAATTAGAAATTCGTTACAATCATTTTGAATACCCTAGAGATAAGCATTGAAATATTATAAAATTCTATGAAATCTGAAATTTTCTGAAATTGTAAAATCCTTGAAACTAAACGCAGAAGAAGACAAAAGGATTTAGTAAAAAGGATTTTTATCGTAATATCTCTCTTTGATTTTTATCTTGGCAACTTTTTTCGTAAAGAATAAATGAACAAACATAAGCTTTTGACTTAAATCAGATACAGATCGCACTTTAGCGTGGAACTAAACCTTCTAATAATCGTATACGCAGTTCAGGCACAATAATCATTTACTATGAGGAACTATTACCATAAACATAAAATGTAAGCTTTTGAATTATTTAAGGGTTCAGAAAAAATAACATAGTAGTATATAACCTCAGGCCCCAAGGGTTCTCGATTCACGCTTTTCGAATATAGCCAATGTCGCTTGCGGATTTTTTTGCTTGGACAACTTTGCTCGACTCGACACATTTACAACTTGAAACTTTACGTACAGCACATACGAAACTTTTTTTGTAACAAGAAGCGTGGTCGATCACTTTTGCCAGAAAAAAGATCCGCAAAGTGCTTTGCGTACATTCTTCCCTTGTATTTCGTGACGTATTCGACATCTCTTACAAATTTCAGTCACCGCAAAGTACTTTCCATATATTTTTACATCGCAGCTTACTCTCACGATTACACTGATATAAAAAACTCATTTTTCGGAAAAATGTCGCTCAACTATGTTTCTCCTTTGTAGGGCAGAGTGTTGGGTTAAAATCCCTTAAAGTAATTGAAATCCGCGAGAAACTCATAATATCCTTTGAGATCTTTTGAAATCTTTTAAAATTCCAAGAAAATTGTTAAGGCTCTTGAAAATTCTTCAGAATCTTTTAAACTACACCGAAATATTTCAAATCCTTTGAAGATTTTTTGATCTGCTTTGAAATTTTGTGAAGCCCTGGAAAATAATTTGAAATCTTCTATAACTTTCTTGGAATCCCTTAAAATACCCTACCATATTTGTAAGAGATCTATATAATTCAGAAATAGATATGGACCTGAATTGACATCATTGCGGTTAATACTTGTCTCCTCTGGTTTCATCCATGACATTTTCGTTTCCCTGCAGGCGTTTCTAATCGCGCGAGATATTTATTCGTTTTAAGCACGTAGTAACATCAGCAAGTGAAGGTTGAAGGTGGTTGAGGCTCACCGTGCCATGCGTTAAACAAAAAAAATTAATTCTCTGTTTAATGAATAGAAATGTTTGATTTTAAAGCTTTTTCAGGTTTCAATCGTGCGAAACTATGAATGTTGCCTGTGATTGGCCAGAGCGCCCCATGATGGGGTCTGGTCGAACTTGATTAGCCAATCAAGTCTTTTTTTTAAACCCTGGTGGACGGAATGCCAAATCGGATTGGTATTATATCCATTATCCCTATTGATGTTATTAGGGTGTTTTTGAAATTTCGATTGCTTCTCTATATTTTCTGGGAAAAATGTTTTACGATTTTGTGGTGATGGTTGTTTTGTCAAATAAGATGCTATGTCCTGTTTCGATTTGATGCTGAGCTAGTGCTGATAGTGTGTAATGTTTTAGCCTGACTTTACTCTCATGTTCCTTTACACGTTGGCTCACAGACCTCCTGGTTTCTCCAATATAGACTTTGCCAAAAGAACAGAGGATTTTATATACTGCCGGATCACTGAGCGGTGCCTTTTTATATTTAGGGTTGTTTAGAAGTTGTCCTATTTTCGCAGGTGGCTTAAATGTAGTTTGGATGTTGTTTTTTGGTTGACAATTCTTCCTATTTGTTCTGTGATACCTTGAATGTAGGGTAGGATGGCGATCTTTTCTCTCTCTCTCTTTCTTTATTATGTTGCGTTAACTTGTTTTTTTTTAGTGTATTTTCTTATTGCTCTATTGATTTGTTTGTTTGTGTAATCGTTTTGTAGTAGGATTTGTTTAACATTTTGTAGTTCTTTTTGTTAGTTTTCTTTATCTGTTATCGAGACAGCTCCGTATACATGGGAGATGATGACCGATTGCTTTTGAAATGGGTAGTGGTGTGAGGAAGCATGTAGACATCTGTTTTTATGGGCGGGTTTTCTGTAAACTTCATGCCCTAATGTGTTATCAGACCTTTTGTGAACAAGTAGGCCCAAGAAAGGCCGTTTTTTTTCTTTTTGTCCAATTTCCATGGTAAACTTGATACTAGGGTGTAACTGATTGATGGAATCGAAGAACCTGTGTAGTTCATCTAGTCCATGTCTTGTCTTGAATGCCAATGTCTTGTTATTTTAAAAAGACTTGATTGGCCAATCAAGCTTGACCAGACCCCACCACGGGGCACTCTGCCCGATCACAGGCATCGTAGGGAATACACATATATAAGAACAACATAACCTGAAACTTCAGTTCCAGGTCAGCCCTGAAGAAGTGAACTGCAATGTTCACGAAACGTCGGCAGCATTCATAGTTTCGCACATGATTGAAATTCGAAAAAGCTTTGGAATTAAAAATTGTAATTCATCATCATGAATCATCGTGAAAGCAATAAATCTATTATTAATTCTCTGTTTCTTCTTGCAGAACTAAGTTCACAGTCCAACCGGAATCCCAATAGCGAACGTAATCCCGGTGCTTCTTCTTCTGGCAGACAACATACTCCTGACCGGGCTTCCATTTCTCAGACGCCTATTCCTCGTGCCCGGTCCATATCTCCTCCCGGCAAGCCGCCTTCTGATCGAGTACTTGGATATGCACTACCACAACTTGGACATGTTCGGCTCGTTCCTTGCACAAATAAATATTGGCAGTTCGAATTTCGAAGATATGTTTTTCCTGCCGACACCTCATTCCTATTGCTAGTAGGAAATGGCAAATTTGTGCCCCTGAAATCCCGAGAATATATTGTATTATCAGCATCCAATGGTGACATTTTTGCAATATTGGAGTATAGCGGGATTCTTCGTGGGATATATAGGAAAGATTCAGATCGTAACAGAGTGAAAATAAACATGATAAGCGGCGCAGATAATAATATGACCAGAGATGAAATAATGGAAGTCCCAGTAGGCAATCATCGCCCAATCTTACCAAGTAATTTTACTGAAGCTGTTGCAAATTCCGATTCATTACAGACTGTGTACCATTATTCAATTTAAGAAAATATATGAACAAAGATATACCATTGTGTGTAATCCAAAGAAGGATTGAAATGTATGCAACTGTTTATTACATTAACATGTCAATGTATTATCGTTTTCAAAGCTCTATTTCATCCTTCGTCAATTTCACATTGGGTGGTCCAAATTTTCAATTTTTTCGAAGCCAAAAAAAATATGCAGTGAAAAAAAAATCATCGCTGCCGCATTTCCTGCACTCTATCGTGAGGTTTTACCCCATTTTGTGCATATGATAGTTCAAGTGGTTGTGCTCAGTTAGGGTCCGTACCACTGTCCTTATGTCTTTCTTAGTTAAGCCCCGGATTTCCCTAGCTCTACGTACCCTATAGGTATAACCCAGGATGGATTTCGCCTGACGGCAAGCCTGGGTTTGTTTCCAGTATTCCCGGTGTTTTAATCGGAACCAGCTTTTAATGGCCATTCCGACATAGCAATACGCTATTCCGAGTACCGATTCTGGCTCTTGAGACCTGTGTGAGCAGGAACCCATATGAAAGCAATTTTGTTTCTTTCTGCAAGTTGGTTTAATGCCTTTTTGCAATCCCAAACCAGTTCTGATGTTATGTCTGGTTTCCCTATTGCAGTTAGTGTCACTTGGCTGTCCGAGCAGATCGTAAACTCTCTGCCAGCAGCGTTTTTTTCTATGAGAATTTCAGCACAGCGAAGAATGGCCAGGACCTTCGCCTAAAGACAGTAGAATGTCACCCAAGTGTGATTCCGATCTCTTTTCCTCTCTTGCTGTCATTAATTCCTGCTCCTGCCCCTCCCTCTCCCCTGGAGCCATCTGTATACCATATTTTCCCCTGGAGAAGCGGGTTATCATTTGCTTTCCACAGATCCCTGCTTGGGATGCAGACGCGGAAAACTTTGCCAAAGTTGAATCAGTAGAATCAGCAGTGAACTGATGTCACTGGGGAGCCTAGTGTGTCTAGTCCCACGATTCCATCTATTTTCTCTTGTCAGGCAGCCCATTGCGTGTGCCGCTCTAGAGGTTATCGCAAAATGTAGGGGTTCCTCACAGAGCATGAGTCCTATCGCCGCTGTGGGCACAGTGCTCATTGCTCCAGTCTAACCCCTGAATGCTAGCGTTTGTAATCCTCGCAGCCTGTCCTGCATTGTTTTAAGTTCTGCCCGTGGCCACCGGTCCACGGCCGCATGTAGGAGTCTGGGTCTTAGGTAAGCAGAGTGGAGCCATGCGAGCATTTTAGACCCTAGTCAATCCCGTGGATCTGTCCCCCTTACTAGGCCATTACCCCTTCTGGTTTCGAGTCTTCTCCGGCGTAGCATGCGTCCTATCCAGCATACTAGCCAATCCGGTATGCCAGATCTCGAAGCCTCTCGACAGATGACTTCTGGAGGGGTATCGATGAAAGCACCCTCTATATCCAAGAGGGAGTCCACAGCAAACCCCTTTTGTTCCAACTGCTGCTCCAATTTTGCCACGACAGCATAAAGTGCAGTTTCTAGCGAGCAGCCTGCCTGTAAAGCATGCTGCCCTCTATGCAGCTGGGAGGCCAAGAGCTCATCATCCCTAATGTATCTCTCGACCAGCTTCTCTAGTCTCTTCAGGATAAAAGATGTTAGGCTGATTGGTCGAAAATCTTCAACAGCAGTGTACCCCTCCCTCCCAGGTTTGGGTATGAAAGCCACTCTGCCATCCTTCAATGCCAATAGCACGTGTTTAAGAATTATACTTCCCATAAATAATGTTGTCAGAGGAGGAGCGAATAAATCCATGGCTTTTTGTAAAAGCGCTGGATAAATCCCATCCGCCCCGGGTGATTTGAAGGAACAGAAGGACCCTACGTCCCATTTCACCTTTTTGTAATCAACGCCCTCAACGGAAAAATTTCAGTCGGCCCTTTCCACCTCTTGGCCCCAGCCTTCCTCCTCTTGGTCGGTTTGGATTCATTGAAAACCCGGGAATTGAACGTCTATCAGGTGATTCAGCGTTGCTTCTTCCTGATTATACTTTCTTATATTTTTATTGTATCGACACTGGGCCGTCTTATAGATGGCCCAGTCCGAAGGCAATATAGTTCTATTTGGCCTATTGCCCAACATTCTTGTCCTTTTGCGGGGCCTCTCCAGGTGGGTATTCCACCATTCTGCTCCCTTCCTAGACTTAATTGTGCTTGTAGGGTAATTGTTCTCATATGATCTTGTCAAAGCCCTTTACAGAAAATCCGCGGCGTGTTCCAATTCATCAATGGTACCATAGCTTGTGGGAAATTCCGCAAGGCTCCCTTTGAGTTCCTCTCTATTTGAATCTCAAAGTGTATTTCGGGAGTTTCTGATCTTAGGAACTACTGGTTTCCTAGGGTCAATCGAAACACAATATGTTTTGTGGTCCGAAAGAGACTCCTCATCAGAGACACTCCAGTCCACTACCCTGCTCCTCAGTACACCTGAAAATAGAGTCAAATCGAGAACATCACTGCTGCTTCTAGCTGTGTATTCAATTAAACCTCTCCCTCTGTCATTGATGTTTGTGCCTACCCACACCGTGTGGTGAAAGTTTTCATCACAGCTCAACGGCACTAAGAGCGCATCTATACCCTTGACGACTATACATGCCCTTGGCTTTTTTCGCGGGACCCCTCATATATGGAGCCGCATCCTGAGAAGCCACATCTCCTTCCCCTGTATAACCAGAGTTCCTGAATTAGAGCGAACAATGTCTGCACCACACACATGCGTCTGGCTAGACCGCCGAGGTGCCGAGGGTCACTCGGAAGGTGACCCTGCTCGCTCCTAGACAGGATCAATAATTTCAGAACCGCAAGGGCTCTGATTGAGGATTTAGGATGACCAACGACTAGAATCCAGCCTCTCCCTTCGGCCTGGACCCCTGCCTGTCGGAAAACACCTTCCAAGAATCAGTTTGTAGAGATGGGCTCTGAAAGCTTGCAGGGGGTCGAAATCCTATGAGATTCAACCTGGTGTCCCAAAGTCTCCGTTAAGACACGTCCTCTAACGCCGTCAAGGCGGACGCGGACTTCTGAATCTCCAGTGTGTTCAAAACCAAATTGCTCTAAGTACAGCTTTCATCGTTGCGAATGGCAAAGATTCTCTCCTAAAGATGGTCAGGAATTTTAACATCAGAAGTGAGGAAAGTGAATTACTCCATATGGATGCTTCTTTTCTAAAAGCTGAAGTGAAAGAAGCGGAGGTTAAAAAATTTCACCAATAGCTACTCGACAAGACAATGCACGGAAAATTCACAGAAATGTAGAAAAATAGTCCTCGCCCAAGGAGCAAACTTTTGCTTTCCTCGAATCATCAGGGCCTAATTCAGCTACAGAGGGTTTAACTTTCGCATGCCAGGACGGTGTCATTTTCACCCCATCATACCGTGACCGCATTGTATGTCAAGAAATTCCCAGTGATAGGTGCAGAGCGTGTCATGCACAGATTGAGTAACTAGAACACATACTATTGGGGTGTCTGACCACGCAGAAACGACGCTTATCTATAGACATAATGCGGCCGTAAAAGTGCTTAATTACTATCTTTGTCGCTCTTACAGTGTTGGCCGCGACCCTGCCCGGCCGAACGCTCCAAGGGAGATACGAGTCAATTATGCGAAACGAGAAGTGCCAAATTTTCTGGAACTACGATTTTCGGGCAGCTGTCTCCGTTGCGCACTCGAGGCCTGACATCATTCTCCAAGCCTTCAAGAAACGAACTTTATTCGTGAACGAATTCTCGGCTCCGTCCGAATACAACATCACTGCCAAGGAGAAAGAAAAGGAGGAGAGGTATCAAGACCTCAAAAAAGAGCTGCAATGACTCTATCGAAGATAATCGGTACAACTAATTGCCCTTGTGATAGATGCTTTCGGAGGTGCGAAACTATCGCTGGTTCGTAACCTCAAAGCCATACCCGCTTGCCAACAATATGTCAAAGCACTTGCGAGATGGATGCAGAAAGCTGTCATCCTTGGGGCACTTCGTATCCTCAAGACACTAGAGGGTTTCGCCGGCCTGTCGTTCTGATGTCATCTTGCCCTGTGACCACCCAACTCAAGGTTGTGAGACGTCGCCATAAATGTGATTCACCGTCATTCTACTGGAAGCCGGTGTCATTTTTTAGATGGCAGTTGCCCTCAGTGGGACTCTGCGGTGATTGCTTAACCCTTTTTTTTTAATTTTATAAGGAGGTTCCGCAAGGCCTAAAAAGTTTCCCAGCGGACATTGTTATATACCTATGTTATATACCATAGGCCATGATCTGAGTATAGTTGGCCCAAATGGACTCAGCAGTTCTGTGAAGCTGTTACAGAACCATGTTCTCGCAGAGGTCTGAACCAATTCTGGAACAGTGTTATATATGAAAAAATATTTTTACAACAATTTAGGAACAGGATTACAGAGTAACTATGAGATCTGTCATAGTGCCGTAACAGTGTTACGACGTAAATTTATTTTGTAATCGATCCGTAAAAATTCCATGACGGTGTTACAACGTTTTTGAATTAGTTTAATAATTCCGTAGCATTGTTACAAGGATATGGGACAACAAAAGTTTTTTGCTTTATTGCAGCACTTAGTTCATATTTCAAATAACCCAAATTTCACGCACGGTGCACTAATAGCTATTTGTGATACAAGTGCGTAAAATAGGTGATTGTGTGCGAGTGTGGATTTTGCAGCATAAGCCGGAGATTCGAAGCATGTAGACGTAGCACGTAGACGAGTGCTTCGAACCGCAGGCGAATGGTGCAATCATACGAGTTAACAATCACCTACGCGCACGTGTATCACACGCTATTTCTTGCAACGCCTGTCCGAAAAAGTTTTCAGGAGGTGGTAACGAAAAATACTAATTTTATATTGCATAGAGTGGAGTAAAGAAATTACAAAAAAAAAATTTGTTGAAAAAAATTTTTTGGAAACAAATTATTGAAAAAAGATGTTGACGTTTATGCCTTTCTGCCCCCCCCCCGGGGGGGGGGGGGGTACGACAGCCTAAAAACAAAACTTTAATCATTAAAACATTTGTTCAAGTTAAATTAAATTTTTTTTCAAGAAGATACCAACACCAGTGTTTAAAGTTACCTATGACAGTGTCTAAAGTACCTCATCTCGAATGTGCGCATGCGCAGCTTTTCCACCAGTGTCTAAAGTAAGCCATCTTCAAACTGCGCATGCGCGAAAAAAATTTTCACGTACAGTCTACTCAAATAAGGTACTTTAGGCACCATCTACGTGCATGCAAACGTCAACTTTTGAGGTGGGTGTTGCAAAAACATATAATCGCATGCTTCAACCCGCTGAAAAATCGTACATTCTGGAAACCCGAACCGCACCTAAACTACGTAACTCGAATGCAGCTAGCTGATCCCTTAGCTAATTGCGCTATGAAACCGCTTAAATGTTCGTTACAAATCTCGGCCAAGCTTTTTGCTGAAGAAGCCAGATTCATCTCAGGAACATATTCATTATTTTTATATTTCAGACGTATTATGAGAGAATGGGTTTAAAAAATTGTAAGGTGCAAAGAATATAGCCGGATAAGCATGCCAAAGATGCCCCTGAAGGGAACCAAATGTTTAGTCAGCCGTTTGAAAGCATACAATTAAAACAATTTTTTTCAAAAATTGGTAACCGTTAGCTGCCTTATTGAATGAGCACAGGCATTTTCGTTTATCTTTTTTTCTTTCTCTGCATCTATCATTGGATAAAATCTGAATTTCTTGTGTGATGAACTAAAGTAATATCTCAGTTTTTTTCTTAACACAGAATACTCACTCAAAGAGGTATTATTGTGAATTTTTCAGATTTTCAAATTTCGGAGATCTGAGTGTAAAAAATTGAAAACTGTAATTTTTACATATCCCGCGTGAAAAAAGTTTGCATGCATCAAGCATGGCCAAAAGTTTGGAAATATGTGGCTAAAGCATGGTTCACGGCTGAATGATACATGGCTAAAGCGTTGCTCTTGTCCGTCTCCCATGGTTAGGCCACACTAAACACAAATTAATATTCTTCAGAATATAAAACTGTTAAAGAACATTAGCCCGCGTCGCAAATTAAAATCTTAACTTTGCTAATAGCCGACACATCTTTAAATCGTAAGCCCACTACCCGGGTGTTCCGAAACGTGCACCAGGCCGTTCAAGACGTCATCTACGAGAACCTTTGCAACATTCAAATTGTGCTACCAGCCAAAATAACTACCAATGATGAGTCGACGAACCAAGTCCACCAGATCGCGCACCAGGTAATTTAGCACGTATTCTACAAGAACTTTTTCGAAATTTAAATTGTTCCAACAGCCAAAATAACTACCAATGAGTCGACGATCCAAGTGAACCAGATCACGCACCAGGTAGTTCAGCACGAATTCTATGAAAACTTTTCTGATATTAAAATTGTTCCAACAGTCAAAATCACTACTAATGGTCAGTAGACGATCTCGGTGCACCGGATAGCGCACCAAATAGTGATTTTGGCGGTTGCCATAATTTGAATTTTTGAAAATTTCTCGTAGAATACGTGCTAAAGTACCTGGTGCCTGACCCAGTGCACCCAGATCGTCGACTAACCATTGGTAGTTATTCAAGCTTTTGGCATGATTTGCATTTTTTCTAAAGTTCTCGTAGAATACGTGCTAAAGTACCTAGTGCGCGATCTAGTGCACCCGGATCGTCAAATGACCACTGGCAGTTTTTTTGGCTGATGGCATGATTTCAATTTCGAAAAAGTTCTCGTAGAATATGTGCTGAAGTACCTGGTGCGTGACCTAGTTCACCCAGATCGTCGACTGACCATTAGCAGTTATTTTGGCTGTGGGCGACATTCAAATTTTAAGAAAGTTCTCGTAAAGTGCGTGCTAAAGTACCTGGATCGCGACCTAGTGCTCCCGGATCGTCAACTGACTATTGGCAGTTTTTTTGGCTGTGCATGATTTGAATTTTAAAAAAACTTTCTTAGAATGCGTGCTAAAGTACCTAGTGCGCGACCTCGTGCGCTCAGACCGTCGACTGAACAATGCTAGTTATTTTGGCTGTTGGCATAATTCGAATTTTCAGAAAATTCTAGTAGAATACGTGCTAAAGTACCTGGAGCGCGACCTAGTGCACCCGGATCATCGACTGACCATTGGTAGTTTTTTTGGCTGCTGGTATAATATAAATTTTTAAAATTTTCTCGTAGAATACGTGCCTAATTACCTGGTGCGCGGCTCAGTGCACCGGGATCGTCGACTGACCATTAGCAGTTATTTCAGCTATTGGCAAAGTAAAGATTTTAATTTTCAACGCGGGCTAGTGTTCTCTAACACTTGAATATTCTTGAGAATTTTTATTTGTGTTTATTGTGGCCTAAGCATTGGAGACGGACAACAGCAACGGTTTAGCCATGTATCATTCAGCTGTAACCCATGCTTTAGCCACATATTTCCAAGTTTTTTGCCATTCTTGATCCATGCAAACTTTTTTCACTCGCCTCATTTATTATTTTTTTCTTGTGATTAAACTCCTCAAATTTTCTGCCAGTCTGATGATTCTCGACAAATATCGAACATATGCTAATTGGGGCACTACCGCCAGAAATTGTCAGTACTAATAAAAATGATTGCTGACTTTGGAACGTAATTGCTTGTTCCTGAAAGGACCGAGAAATTTTCTTAAACTCCGTTCAAAAAGCTCAGAGATAGGTGGTTACAATCTGCGACAAATTCTATATGATGATATGGCAAAAGTCTCGTGCACCCTGAGGAAATGGAGTGACCCAAGGACGACCGCCTTCTGCATTGTCTCCGCAAGTGTCTCAACATTTTGTTGACACACATGGATGCTTTTCAGGCTGTTAACCAGTGAAACCTTGGCACCTCCAAGAGCGCCGATAATTAAGACGATTAGCTTAACAGAATATTCAGGGTATAACCGTCGCAACTCCCTTATAAGACCTTTGTACCTCTCTTTCTTTTCTTTCTCCTTGACTGTGACGTTTTTGTCAGCTGGTGCCGAAAATTCGATAACGAACATGATTCGTTCCTCTAAGTCAAGGAGAACTATGTCAGGCCTCGAGTGTGCATATGTGTATATATATATATATATATATATATATATATATATATATACAACCGTGAGATGGGTGGCCACAGGGCACGATGAAATCACAATGACAGGCCGGCCGAACCCTCGGCTTTCTTGAGGACACGAAGCGACCCAAGGATGACTGCTTTCTGCATCCATCTCGCAAATGCCTTGGCATATTTTTGGCACGCGGGTATGGCTTCAAGTTTACGAACCAGTGATAGTTTCGCACCTCTGAGAGCACCTGTCACAAGGACAATTACTTTCACCGAATATTTTGGGTACAGTCGTTGCAGCTTTCTTTTAAGGTCTTGCTACCGCTCCTCCTTTTCTCTCTCCTTGACAGTGATGCTGTATTCGGACGGAGCCGAGAATTCGATCACCGCTGTCCAAAAATCGTAGTTCCAGAGAATTTGGTACTCCTCGTTTTGCACAATTGAATCTATCTTCCTTGAAGCGTTCGGCAGGGCAGAGTCACGAATAACACAGTGAGAACGACAAAGATGATAATGGAGCAAGCTTAGGGCCGCATTATGTTTATAGATATACGTCATTTCTGTGTGGGCTGGACACCTCGATAGTATGTGCTCTAAGTATTCAGCGTGTGCATGACACGCTCTGCATCTATCACTGGGAACTTCTTGGCATAAAATGCGGTCACGGAATGCTAAGGTGAGAATGACGCCGTCCTGGCATGCCAAAATAAAACCTCTACCTGAGTTAAGCCCTGATGACCTGAGGAAAGCCAAAGTTTGCTCCTTCGACAAGGACTTTTTGTCTACATTTCTGTGGAAGTTTCCATGCATTTTCTTGTTGAGTTGCTGTTGGTGAAAGTTTCCAACCTCTGTTTTCTTCACTTCGGCTTTCAGAAGTGAAGCATCTAGATGTAGTAATGCACTTTCCTCACTTCTGATGTTAAACTTCAGGCCAAGGGTCCCGGTCGCTTGCTCCGCGGCTTTATAAAGGAATGCTTCTTCGCCAATTATGTCGTGGTCATTTTTGGAAGAGGATCTCTGCCATTTTCAACGATGTAAGTTGCACTTAGAAACATTCGTTTTTAAAGACACAGGAGATTCAGAAGTCCGCGTCCGCCTTAATGTCGTGAAATGTACAGTCGCGGAAATGACGAATTGATACGCAAGCTTTTATGCATATGCATGATCTTACGGCTGGTGACATCAAGGGCCTTAAGCTTGCTTTCCGTCCATTGAACCACCCAGAACGAGCAGAGTAGAGTCGGGATGGCACGCATGTTAGTCTTAGATACCTTGTTCAACGCCGACAGATTGAAAGACCAAATCTGTCGAAGAAGATGCTTGTATATGCTTCGGAGAGACTCCTTCACTGGTCTTACGTCCTGAATGGCGCTTTGAGGCACGCCCAGGTAAGTATAGCTCTCTCTAGTATTGAGATGTCTAATAACACTTATATCCACAAGCTCAGGGTCCTTGGGAACGCCAGTTATTATTCCTTTCTTCAAATGAATTTTGGCACACTTTTCTAAACCAAAGTCCATCCCAATCTCTCCTGTGTAGTTCTTGATGATATTTATAGCAGTTTGAAGTTTGCTTTTACCAGCGGCATAGATCTTCAGGTCATCCATTTAAAATACATGAGTGACCTTATGTTCGCGCTGATTAGTGGCGCCACAGAGGTAT
>CAKNXH010055632.1:0-41288 GCA_932178445.1 Andricus quercusramuli
AATGAACTTTACTAGATAATAATTTTATGGCTTTTACACACCCCTGTACATCCAGTCCAGCGATGCTGCACATCGATAGGGAAAAATTTCCAGGGGGAAAAAAACGGAATAAAAGACTATCTTTTGGTGTTTGCATTGCCATACATTTTTGAACAAACTAAAATTAGAAAGTCGGGCCACATGAATCTCTTTGAAACTAAATGCTTAATTTTTATTTGTTTCAAAGAAATAAAATAAATCCAAAATCGGTAAAGAATTTCCTTCTACACGTTATTTTGAACCTCGTTTGCAATTGTTTGAGTAAAATATACTCAAAAATGTTCCTTTTGAGTCAAATAACATATCGTTGAAATTATTATAATTCGCAGATTTCGAATATTTTATTTGTAAATCACCAAGTGCTGAATTAAAAAAATGTTGTATTCCGCATTTTAGTACTTATTAGGTACAAAGGACTCCCGCTGACTAGGATCGACGACAGCAGTTCGGCTTGAGTAAAGGAACCGTTCGCAGGTACCCAGGGCGGAATTTTCATCTACGCAAAATTGAACAGGAAGACAATTTCGGGGAAAAACCACGGATCGAGACAGACTGTCGGGTTAGTCTACTCATGATACAATAGGCTCCTAATAAAAGTGAGGTGTTCAATGAACTAGTTAAGAGAGGTTAAGAGGTGAGGTTAAGAAATCTCCACCTATTTTACAGGTAATACCTGCCTTAATGTCATTGGAAATTTTACTGAAATATATATCTTGAACTTGAAATTGTACCGTGTACGTTTAGTAACCACTCTCAACTACCCCTTCCGAATGAGCTTTGCCAATTTTTTAGGAGTGGGATAATTCACTTTTGCAACCCGGTTGTCAGTGCAGGACTAACAAGTAATCATAGTTTGATAGAAGTTGCATTTCTCAGTAAGGATCACCTACACCGTAACGCAAATATAAGAAGAGCATATAGGGGTGGTAAAAATATATTGGGATGGCAGAGCGTTTCAGGTGATTCTTCTGAAGAGATGTTGGTAGTACATTAATGTGATTGTAATCAATTTCTAATGTAATTTTTTGCAATAACGTTTTGCTAATGTTACGTTTGACAGCTTCCGTTATATGACTAAGGGCTACATTCTAAGATATAAAAAATGTACTATGATAATAAGATACTTTGTGACCTTTCCGGAGCCCTAAATGTTCTCTTACATGCTGAAAAAGCCTGTATCTATTGTATTAAATGAACAGTTTTGAAGCTACAAGTATGACGTTGCTAACTTCATGTGAAGTAAGCGCGCAATGCATCTTATATAAAAAATTGCAGAGCCCAACATTTGGGACCTGGAGTTCTTTCTAACCCTTAACGAGTCCTTAATTCTGGTATGATTCTGGAATTTATTAGAGCACTGGTTTCGGAGTGATAGGTGTGGCGGGCCAGCTTCACATGTGAAACAAGAGCGCGCACCGTTTTAAAAAGAACAAAAATGATTACGAGATTCTGCCTAGTGGGGATCGCCAGCCCTAAATGAGCCCTTAATAAAAAAAATTGCAGAGCCCGATATTTGGGACCTAGAGTTCTTTTCAGCCCTTAACGAGCCCTTAATTCTGGTATGATTGTGGAATTGATCGCAGCACTGGTTTCAGAGTTACAGGTGTGGCGGGGCCAGCTTCACATGTGAAACCAGAGCGCGCACCGTTTAAAAAAGAACCAAAAGGTCTGCGGGATTGGGCCTAGTGGGGATCGCCAGCCCTAAATGAGCCCTTAATTTTTGAGAAAACCCGAATCAAATCAAATGAACAGTTTCGAAGTTACAGGTGTGGCGGTGCTAGCTTCATGTGAAGTCAGCGCGCAACCCGTTTTTTATAAAAAATTGCAGAGCCCAAAATTTAGGACTTACGGCCCTTAAAAGCCCTAAATGAGCCCTTAATTATAGGATGGTTCTGAATTTGATTTTTCAAAAAGGCGGTGCTAGCTTCAGAGACGTTTGCGATATGACAGTACAGTTGCGTCAGTGTGTGTCAGTGATGTGTGTCCCGGCATCGCATCAGCGAGATTCAATAAAGATTCACTAATCAAAATTACAAAAACAAAAAATCAATGGAATCACCATGTACATTTCGCATTCGTCCCAGGTTTTTTATATCTTAAAATAATTTTTTTGAAAATTGGTCAACAATTATTGCTAACGTGAGGTTTTAAAATTTTCTACGACTTTTTTAACGAAGTTAACTATCGTTATTCAACACAGCGTTGTATCTGAATTCAAAATATTCTTAAATTTAATTTTCTTGACAAAAAATCTCATTAATTAAAAATTTACTGAGAAAAGTGCTTCATTAATGAGTTCTGTAAATTAGGTGACTTCCTAAAAGCAAAAATGTATAATAGTTCGTTATTTTGACATCGTCGAAGCTTGAAAATGCTTGAACGCTTTAAATAATTTATTTAAATTGTTCTCAACCTTTAATGCACAAAATAAACAATTTCACTGATATAATTAAAATGAAGTTATCGCATAGTAGATAAAGTCTTAATTTTGTCAGTAATGCATGGAAGTGGTTTTGGAAGGAGTAGACTTATACAATTCAAGTAAAATGTACATACAATTGACAGGGTTATTAGATCAGGAACTTTTTTAATATTTAGATAACCTTTATATCCCAGATTTTTCCCATTTTTCTTTTTCGGAGTTATTCACCTCGAAAAATATAAGAAACCCATATAGAATTAGTGAAATAGAATTAGTGTATAAAAATCTGATAATATTCAAAGAACTTAAGGTGAATTTAAAAGCCTCAAAATTGAATTTGAAAAATTGAAAATTTAAATAATCCATTGAATTCAGTGGTCTTCAAGGGGATTTGAAAGAATGAAAAAAACTGGGGAATGGGTGTAGATCTGAATTGAATAATGTCAAGCGGACCTATCCTTCTCCACTTTCTTTAACCTCTTAAAACACTTTTCTTCGCACATGTCCAGCCTTGCCACAGAATGTGCATTGCGCCCTAATTGTTTCCCCTTCTCGACCCTTGGACATCTCTTGCAATTTCGTAATACCTTCTTTCACTGACACTCCCGAAGCTTGTTCCTTATTACTCGGACAAAATCGTTTTATGTGCCCTCTTTGTCCGCATTTGAAACATTCATCGCTTTTTAGATGAGTTTTTCCTTTTACTGCCTGTTCCGACTGATATGGACGCTTAACACCCCTTATATTTTGTTCGCCTTTAGTATCTTTATTCTTACTTAAATTTGAAAAAATGCTTAACCGATTATTTAGTTCCGCTACCGTTTTACATCGAGCTGTTAAACCAATCGTTCTTATAGATTTATCCTAAATTCCATGTGCAATAATATCCACCATTTTCTCTTCAGACAATTCCAGCTTTAGTTTATTTATTTCACCTACCCTGGCGGACCGGCCGAACGCAAACATTACGCTACAGCGTAACGGTAAAGTAATGCTAAAGTAATGCTAAAGTAATATGGCATTATAATTAATAAAGGAAACAAAATTAATATGTAAACTGTTGCAATTATAATAAAACGTTGAAATTTACGTTCAACGGTCATGCCGCAATTGCAACAAGTTGCTTTTGCAGCATTAAAAAATAAAAAAACATAGTGACCGTCATTGCAGTCGGGCCCCTGCATATTGGCAACCCGCTAACGTGGCTTTAAGTGGGTTGCCAGTCTGCAGGGACCCGCCTTGAATGACAGCCACTTTGTTTTTTTATTTTTTAACGCTGAGAAAGCAACTTGTTGCAATTACGGCATGACCATTTAATGTATATTTTAACGTTTTATTATAATTGCAACAATTTACATATTAATTTTGTTTCCTTTATTAATTATAATGCCATATTACTTTACCATTACATTACCATTACTTTACCGTTACGCTGTAGCGTAATGTTTGCGTTCGGCCTGTTTAAAAGAATTTTGTGAACCATCGTACCATAACTTTGCATTTCTCTTTAGCTTAAGTACTCCTAAATACAATCTAGTTTTGTCATCCCAATCATACATCTCTGAACATAAATCTACCTTACGTACCCATTCTCGTGCCGAAATTTGCTTTTCTTCTGGATGAAATTCCGCTAATATTTTCTCGTTAAAAAAATGAGAACGCCTCGAACCAGTTTTCAGAAAACCTGACAAAACATCCGTCAATCTGGCCAAATCCGACTCTGTCAACGAGTAATAGATATATATCTAATCTACATTAAGGACGATACTACAAGAGCGACGATGAATAAATCAAGTTTACATTGACATTACGAGTGAGAAAACCACGCCATACTCATGAAATTTGAAAAGAAATAAATGTTATTAGAGCAAATTAATGTATAATACATTGGTAAATTTTATTTATATCCATTGTTTCACTTTGAAGATTTATTGAAATTTTAATAAATTTTTTTATAGAAATTGATTCTATAATTCGTGTTTTATAAGTGTTTTTTTCTCTTGCTAAAATTTTAATACTCTTAAAATTAAAATTAAAAAAAATTGTCGAAATTCCAGGAGTGTTGTGACAAACCAGTGCCTAAATTTCCAATTTCGCAATCCCTTCTATGTTCCGCGACTCTTGTTTTTAACCTCCTACCAGTTTCACCGATGTAAACTTTGTTACAACCAGTACACTTTATCAAATATACCACTCCTGATAAATTTTCTGTCTTTTCCGAATCTTTTTTGTTAAAAACAAAATCATCCAAATTATGATCATTCTTGAAATAAACGTTTATATCAAACTTTTTTAATGAACTTCTTAGTCTCTCAGAAAGACCTTCGATATACGGAAGAGTAACCTTTAAATCTGTTTTTTTTTTGTATTTTTCTAACCATTTTTTATATTTCTTACTTTTACTTGAGCTATTATAAATTTCGTGGATCCTTTCTTTTATAACACTTTCTATTAATGTAAGTGAATAGTTATTTTGTTGTAAAGTAATTTTAATATTATCTCAATTTTCTTTTCTAAAATTTACATCACTTAGTTTAATACATCTGTCTATTAATCCTTTTATCAAACCAATTTTTTGACTAAACAAGTGGTGAGAGTTATAATTTAAATATCTCCCAGACCATGTCTGTTTTTTGAACCAATTTTTTATCAAATTACCTTCAAATGTTTTTATAATTTTTAAATCTAAATAGCTTAAACAATTATTCATTTCCGTTTCATAAGTGAACTGGATGGATTCTTCAATACTGTTAAAAATGTTTACTAAATCTATAATTCTGTTTGTTGGAATAATCAAAAAAATATCGTCCACATATCTTTTATATAGGATCGGTTTAAAGTCTAATTTTTTTAACGCTCTCTTTTCAACATCTTCCAAAACTAGGTTAGATACAATAGGAGACAAACAAGATCCCATCGGGCATCCCGACGTTTGTTTATAAAATTTATCGTTAAATGAAAAAACCATGTTGTTAAAAACAGTTCTGATGGCAACTAAAATCTCATTCTCAGATATTTTTGTTAAATTTCTATGTAAATTTAATTTTTCTTCTATGCATTCTAGAGCTAAATCCAAAGGAATATTGTCAAACATAGAAATGACGTCCAGCGAGACTAATGAGTGCGTTTTTGGTACTTTTATATTTCTCAAAATATCCTTTAAATTCCAACTATCTTTAACAATTGTATTTATACACGGAAAAAATTTGTACTTGAGAAATTACTGAACTAGACACGTTGGGGCGGATATGAGAAAAATTCAGTGAATTAACAATAACTGTTCTGTAAATCATTTCCAACTGTTGTGTCATAACTACAGAACTGACAATAAGTACTAAAAATCGGTGCCGTAAAAGTTCAAAATGATTATTACGAATAAGTTGAAGAGAAACTACATCTGTGCTGTGAGAACCACGGTTCTCAGTCGCTTAAAATTCCAGAACTATACTGTGTTTTGGAATACACGGACGTGGCGGCGCGCTACACATGTGTGTATCGCAAACACAGTTGCGATATGACAGTACAGTTGCGACAGTGTGTGTCAGTGATGTGTGTCCCGGCATCGCATCAGCGAGATTCAATAAAGATTCACTAATCAAAATTACAAAAACAAAAAATCAATGGAATCACCATGTACATTTCGCATTCGTCCCAGGTTTTTTATATCTTAAAATAATTATTTTGAAAATTGGTCAACAATTATTGCTAACGTGACGTTTGAAAATTTTCTACGACTTTTTTAACGAAGTTAACTCTTGTTATTCAACACAGCGTTGTATCTGAATTCAAAATATTTTTAAATTTAATTTTCTTGACAAAAAATCTCATTAATTAAAAATCTACTGAGAAAAGGGCTTCATTAATGAGTTCTGTAAATTAGGTGACTTCCTAAAAGCAAAAATGTATAATAGTTCGTTATTTTGACATCGTCGAAGCTTGAAAATGCTTGAACGCTTTAAATAATTTATTTAAATTGTTCTCAACCTTTAATGCACAAAATAAACAATTTCACTAATATAATAAAAATGAAGTTATCGCATAGTAGATAAAGTCTTAATTTTGTCAGTAATGCATGGAAGTGGTTTTGGAAGGAGTAGACTTATACAATTTAAGTAAAATGTACATACAATTGACAGGGTTATTAGATCAGGAACTTTTTTAATATTTAGATAACCTTTATATCCCAGATTTTTCCCATTTTTCTTTTTCGGAGTTATTCACCTCGAAAAATATAAGAAACCCATATAGAATTAGTGAAATAGAATTAGTGTATAAAAATCTGATAATATTCAAAGAACTTAAGGTGAATTTAAAAGCCTCAAAATTGAATTTGAAAAATTGAAAATTTAAATAATCCATTGAATTCAGTGGTCTTCAAGGGGATTTGAAAGAATGAAAAAAACTGGGGAATGGGTGTAGATCTGAATTTAATAATGTGGTTAACCCGTGGAAGCTTTATTTTCATTTTCTTAAAGAAAAGTCACTTAAGTGTTATTTTCATTTTAAAAAAAGTGATCACAAAGTTTTTTGAGAAGAAAATAACTAAAAGTGTCTAAAGTGTGGCAGATCTGTTTATAGAAAATTCGAATCAAATCAAAAATGCAGAATTTCATTTTACCTCAAACATGTATCTTTTCTGTTTATCAAATATTATAAAAATCTTGAAAGTAAGGTGTTGGATTATGTTAATGAACGTAGCAATTTTCACTTCGTGAAAGTGGAAAATAATCTGCTATTTGTAATAATTTTATGTAAATTCAAAACAATTGTGACATTTATATTTAATTTACCGGAATATTTTTCGCTATAATTAAAGGAACTTCTTCAAATCATATACAATGTTCTCGAATCATATAAAATTTTCTGTAAAATCTTTAGAAAAATGTATCCTTTCACCTTCCTGGAGAATAAACCTAGTTTTTTTCTCTACATAAAGGTTAAGTACGTATGTAAATAAATGTATTAACAAGAGTTTTCCATACAAAATTTGTTTTATTCCATATCTTAAACCTTTTGGAAAGTAGACGTATTGGGTTTGACTGATTTTTAAATTCAATGTCTCTATACGTTACTTTCTCAAAATCATTTTAAATTCCCAAAAGTTAAATTTTTCGTTTTAAAAATATTTTCGAAACTGGAAATTATATTCCAGTTCAAGTAAAATAATAATGATTATTTTCTTAATCTGTAAACTAAATTTTCTTCTATTCAACACAAATATATTTTTTTACAAGCCCATTACTATATAGAAAGAAATATTTGTACATTAAAAATGGATCCTGCTATACTGAACATTAATAAAAACTTTTATAATTAGATCGTCTCACATTTAAACGTTAAAAATTAAAATATCTTATAGATGAATTATCATGATTACGTTTAAAATTAAACAATCTTCTGAAAGAATTCAATTTTTTAAATCTACAATTTCACAATTAAAAAGTGTGAAATTCGGCATTATAAAATCAGGGTGTCTACCGACATGGGGAATCTGGTAATTTGCATGGAATCTTGTGCATCTTGAAAAATACGGGAAAATAATGGAAATTACTTAGCAGATCTGGGAAATATGTGGTCACAAGTTTAGGTAGAAATTTTCATTTTTTGCCTGAAATTTTTATTATAAAATTATACGATTCAATGGTAAAAGCGCGTGACGACTTGATCGAGGTCGATTCATTACTAACCAATCAGAAGCTGTGGAAAATTCGAAATTTACTAACAAAAACCAGGAGCAGGTAATCAATCTGTCTACTGATGCCAGAAGAAAAGTGAAAGATTTTTTCTAGTAAATTCCTGATCGTATTATCGTCCTGAGTTTTGAATTATAAACTATTGGCATTGAAGCTTAAAATTGTTTTCGTTTAAACGCTGAATACTTTACGCGTATAAAATGGAAGCTCTCAATATTATTCAATGGAATAATTTTTAATGAAATGACATATAAATCCACGTTTTTATTTTCCATGCTGTAACTGGAAGAATGAATCAATATATTTTTAAATTTTGAAAATTATATAATTTTGAAATAATTTTTGATTAGAATCATTAAAACTTAAACATTTTTCAATTGATGGTTTAAAATCAAATTTTTAATTTGAATTCATTTGCAATAAATAATTGGTCAGTTGTTATTTATTAATTAAAAACTTCACTTGCAGTTTCAAAATTCAACAAAATGAAATAATTGAAATTCTTACCTTAAAAGGTTAAACTTTGCACTTAACGATTCAAGACTTTATATTTGAAACAATTCACTTTCAAATTGTTTAATTTAGAATTTTTGATTCATAATTGCTTATTTTAAATGAACAACCCAATACTGCTAAATATTTAAAAATGCCTTTTTTAATTAAAAAATTTCAATTCGCAATGGGTTAAAAATGGAATATTTAAAACTGCAACAATATTTGAACGCGTATAATTTCAAATTGAATAAAAGAGTTTAATTATGAGCCTATTCACTCTAAACTATTTTAAAATTGAAAATAGTTTATAAAATTTCAATCGAACGTTTACACTTGTTTAACTACTATATTTGCCGCTTTCTGGTTTTCCGGGTTTGAAAAAATCCTGGGCATTTCCTGATCCAGCGGCTACCACATTTTTAAATTATTAGTTTTAGGGTAAAAAATTCAAAATTCAAAATGTCGAAAAAATAAATTTTTCCCAACATTGTTTTCATGTTTTCGTGAACATCAAAGTATATATTTGTTCTGGCAAAGTTTTAATTAGAAGTTTTTTCCAAGCTTTACTTTTTATTCATATCAGTATTTACTTCAGTTATTGTTATACTATTTTTAATCTACGCAGATATGTTGGAATTTTTAACCATACATTGTTTTAACATTTTCATATAATTTTGGTATGGTTTGTTTTGAGCGATATGGTAAAAGATACAAAATTTCGACATCAAATATTTAATACTAAGTTCAAATATATTTGACCAAAAATGTTGACCAAAAATGTTGGGTCCGGCACTGGTCGTTTCTCACAAGCGGTGAGAATTTCCTTGGTTAGTATATAAGGACCACTTCGGCCAATATCCTCAGCGTGCGATATTCTGCGTTAGGGAAGTGCGTTGCGTGTATTATATGTATATAGGTATATACATGTTAGGTTAGGCTATAGAATCATATTATGTTTGTGTGCGTACGATCAGTTAAGAGTGTGCCTCTTGTGTGTGCCCTCCGTCCGTCCTTGCTTCCTTCCTTCTAATATACAAAGTAGCTGTAGTATATAAAGTGAAATTTTTTTCGTGTTGGAAACGACGGCGCGGTGATGTAGAAATCACAGAACTCTGCCGTGTTTTTGATTTGAGAGGCGTTCTGTGAAATATCCAGTCTTCCACTTTGTTTTTGACGAACTTTAGTTTCGCAAATTTAAAGCTTCCCATTGCTAAAATTACTGTCCCATTTAAGAATTCGTCCTGCATTATATTTAATTCTCATAGAAAAAGTCCTGTAGAATTTAAAATAACGTAGGTCTGTAATTATTACGGATTTTTCTCACATCCGCCACATCGGAACTAATTCTGTAATTTATCAAGTACAAATTTTTTCCGTGTACGTTGAAAAACATGTTTTTCTGAAATTTTGAAAAATATCGGCCGAAAGTAAAACATCAGTTTTTGAATACAGATCAGAGTATTCACCCATAGTTTTTAAATTAAAAGTTTTCCATACTTTACAAGCATGTTGATAATCTTGGTCCGAAATATTTGAATCGTTTAATTTTGAATAAAAAGCCTCTTTTATTGGCAATTGTTTTTCCTGCAGTTTTACCCAACTATCAATATGATCATAAGGAAAAACACATTTGCTTGTTAATAAATTAAATTCATCATCATTTATATATTGTCTCAATATTGTCTCGTAATTTTTTTCTCATCATTATTTAAATATAATGCCAATTTTTCAAGACTGCTAGGCATAAATCTAAAACAGTCAATAAATCGAAGCTTTACATTTGTGACTTCTACTTGTTTTGTAAAAGATATATATTTCTCTTTGTTTATAGGTAAGAATTGAACGCTACCTTCAAAACTTGTAGCTAAGTCTTTCATTAAAAAATGGGCATCATATCCTGATAAGTTATGAGAAACTACAGAAATCACATGCGAGTCTTTATAGTTAATATTACAAGCTTCATGACTTGGACCGCGATATTTACCTGCAAAATGGTCGTGATCGCGATTTTTAATTTCATCATTTGCAATAAGCTTTTCACAAATGTGACATTTTTTTGCAGTTTTAAATTCATGCACTTGCTGCAATGTTAAAGGCTCCATTGGGATAATATTTTTTAGAAGCAAATATACTTCCTCAGACACACGTTTTAATTCTTTCATAAACCAATGAATACAGTCTCCTCCTCTACAAACTTTAAGTTCAGAAAGAGAATCATCAGCATTGCAATATTTATAGAAAGCTACACTTGTTGGGACATGTTTTTGGTAATTGGTTGGTTGTACATCTGAATTTTTTTCTAATAAACATTCTATATCAGCATAAATTTCCACAGGGGCTTTTTCCTTACATCTATAGTTTTTAAATTTCAATATGTTATTCTTTTCAGTTGGTAGTATTACCCTGCATTTATTCATATTCTCGCAGTCAACTTTATGATTATTCAAAGATTTTTAAAATTTAAAATGAGATAAACATCGATCACAGAACCAAGTGCGACAATGAGCCTTTGTACATTGTGATTTTATCAATTGCGATAGATTTTTAATCCATGCGAAGTGATAAATTCGATTATTTTCCAAAATATCATCATCTTCCTCAGTTCAATCAATGTCTGTATTTTCAATCATAATGAGATGAATTGCAGGCTTGTCTGATTTAAGTTGACTTAAATACAGCGGAACAATTTCTTCTCTCTTAATATTTTCATGAGACTCCATACTATAAAGATTTATACTTAAATTATTTAATTTCTCAAATTTCGGTATATCATGTAAACTAATAGGAAATTGTATTCCATCATATTTGAGTTCAGTATCGAAATGCGGATAAGAACTAGAACGGTTAGAATGTCTTTTAGCAGGGTACAGAGCTGCCATAACCGACCAGAGAAAACAAAAAGCATCAGTATTCTCTACATTTACAACTGCTCTTTTATCTCTTACAAATTTTGGTAATCGTATATAAGTTGACAAACCAGAAACTGAAAGTGGTGTATATTTATTGAAATTCACATTTAAATTTATAATCACCAATATCTGTCAACTCAAGAATAGTTTCATGCTTGGTATGAAAAAATTTCATTTCTTCTATTTCCCTACCTTATTCTAATGCACTGAATTTAGCAGTTAAAAAAGACGTTGACTTTTAAACCCCCCATAATTTTGAGAGTTAAATTTATTATTAAACCTGTTCTAATGCGACTCTTGAAGACAGTCTCCATGTCTTCCTACTTGATATTTTGTTTGTCCACAGCTTCATTGACCCCTGCTCCTCTTCTTCGTAACTTCTTGAATTTTCGAATTCTGGCTTTTAAAATCCCAACTAGAGATTGAATTTTATTTTTTTGACCCAAAGAAATGTCTTTTCCTCTTCTCAGGAGTTTATTCAACAGCCTTATGTTTTGGATTCCACCTCGGATCCAAAAATCAATTTCTTCAAATGTGGCATTTCCTTCCGAAATGTCGTACGCTTCATCCATAATTTTAATAAGTCTCTTACACTGCTCAGAATTCATTTTCAAAATATTTTTAAAAATATGCTCACTGAATAATTTTCAAGGTTGAAAAGTCGAACACCAAACACTGGGTAGATTCCACTAAATATTCCAGTTAATTTTTCAACTGAATGCTACACAGCTATAGTTGAAAGTTTCTTATGTGGAGTTCAGGCTGGACACCGCTACGCCAGATTACAATACTCATACGTTACGCTCGTTCCGCTGTTCCACGCTTCTTTACATCCAACTATAGAAACCTGAGATTGGAGTTTCAAGAACTGTTTACACCAGACGTGTTATTTAAAAAATCAAAGACAGGCTCCCATACTTACGACGTATTTATAAAATGTTTAAACCATTCATTTGTCGGCAACAATAAAGGCAATACTGCCAAGGGATTTGTTATTAAAAAAAATATCAACGAGATGACGTTGTGACGGTCTGAATGAAAAAGTCACTTTAATTTAATTTGTTCTGACGCAGATTCGTAGATCTGGTCAGTAAGTTTATTTCAATGAAACACAAGTTGACGCCGTAGCAGTCAGACAAGGAATGATGCTTTTGGGGCCGAGGCCCTGCCGGGTCGGTCCCATGATAAAAGAGTACAGTCCACTTCCCTTATCAGTTCAAAGGGAGGGAGTGATATATATCTATTCTTAGCCTACGAAACTATTCTGTTTTAGAAGAGTGCGTTTTATAAAGCTAGAATATTTTTACTTATTCTTTCTAGCTTTACACCTCCCCTGTTAGAGTGAATTTCTCCTGAAATTCTTTGTATTTTTATAGATTATTTCCTTCTGAATATGCTAGCCTTATTATGTAACTTACTCTCTCTTTTTTCCTTTATCTTATTCGTGGTACAACAACAGAGGTTTGGAAGACATTTTTGAATTATTTCGCAAATATCGCATTTATAAAGTGCAAAGTCTTAAATAAGGATTAACGGAGTGCCTAAATAAGCTAGAATATCCGTTACCTTGTTTCACAAAGAATGAGTTCGTATAATAATTTGTATTTCATAAAAAACAGTTTCTAAAATATAAAATAAAGCGATTAAGCTACTGGTAGTAAGGCTTCAATCTATTAGCGTGTACAGTGTAATGCTGATTATTGTAAAAAATTTCATAATCAGAAGAACGGACGCGTTTGCATATGGTGCATATTTGCATATTTGCATATTCACTATCTAATTTTGTTGCGTTGCTATCATTATGCAATAATACTAAATCTCCTGGTTCGAAAAGAGGATTACTAATGATTATTTTTGCATCCTGCTGCCTTTTTAATCGTTCCTGTGTTTTTTGAATGGCAGTTCTTCCTTTCTCCAAATATCCCTCATGTTTCTTTCGCCAAATGTCTAACAATTCTTGATGTGTTAACGACGTGGTTGTTGCTAAGGCTGAAGGTAAATTGGCTTTTCTTCCGAATGTCATTTCAAATGGCGTTAAACCTGTACTCTCGTGGACTACGGTATTAAATGCTAAGCATATTAGGTTCAAGTTTTGGTCCCATTCCGTCTCATTATCGGCCATGTATGTCTTTAACAAATCTTTAATTGTTCCGTGAGTTCTCTCGAGGGCTCCATTGCTTTGTGGATGGAAAGCCGTTGTTCTGATGTGCTTGATTCTAAAAAGGTTTTCAAATTTTTGAACCGATTCCGATACAAAGTTAGCGCCCTAGTCAGTTAAGATGTGCTTTGGAGAAGAAAATATGTAAATGTAATAATCCAGCAGGTTTGTTAGTATGCTTTCGCTCGTCGTTTCGCATAGTGCTATAAAATTATATATTTTGTGAGCACATCTTGAATGGATAAAATAGATTTGTTTCCACTCGTTGTTTCCGGCAGTGGGCCAACTATGTCCATCGCGATCTTCTCATTCGGCTGCGTCGGCATTTCCGGAATGACTGCTTCAACCTTGGGACGAATTCGGGTCAGTTTTTCACGTTGGCATGCTTGACATTTCTTAACGAAGTCGATTATATCTTTCTCCATATTTTCCCACGATGTTTGTTCGCGTAATCTCTTGATTGTTTTATTTTCGCCAAAGTGGCCAGTGGCCACGTTTCCGTGTGCCTCCCTCAACAGATTTTGTTTCTCTTCTTCACTTAATTTTTTGTCAGGTCGTTCACACAGGAAAAATGTGTGTTCTGTGAATTTTGTCTGTAGTAGAAAATTCAACATATCTCCGATGCGCACACGTTCCGTAACTTTGATTGAGGGATCTTCCATGTGAAATTTGAGTATGCTCCAGCTTTTGTTTCTGGTGAAATCTTTAATTTTGAGGTAGAGGAGTTTGACCCATTTTTCTTCATCATAGTCTGGTAACTGGATTCTTAGCAAAGAGAAAATATTTTGTTTGCTAATTTTAATCCAATTCTTTCCAGTGGCAACAGGTTTGATTTTTAATTTACTTGGCAGGCGGTCCCTTTTCCAGATTGCGTAATCGTTTTGAATTTCCTTTTCGTCTGTCGGTTCATGATTTCGCAATCTTTCAGAAATTGGTTGGTTATCTTCGCCTGATAATGATGATGATGCATCAATCTCATCGACTTCTTGGGAGTCATTTACCTGATTGATTTGTGCATTCTCTGTCAACTGTTCTGAGAGATTTTGATCTTGAATAGGATGCATTCTTGAAAGCGCGTCAGCTGCCGTGTTTTCCTTCCCTTTTTTATACACGATCTTATATGCGTATGCTTCCATCTGAAATCTCCACCTCATCAACCTGGAAGAAGGGTCTTTTACGTTAAAAAGCCACGTCAAAGCCTGATGGTCCGTTTGTATTACGAATTTACGTCCGAGAAGATATTGTCGAAACCGCTTAACTGCCCAGACGATTGATAAAGTTTCTTTTTCGGTAGTAGTGAAGTTTAGCTCAGGTTCATTCAGAGTTCTTGAAATGTAGCAAACTGGATGTCCCTTTTGAGATAAAATTGCCCCCAGTCCAACATTGCTCGCATCGGTGGTCAACGTAAATGTGTCCTTAAAGTCAGGGTATCTTAAGACTGGTGCTGAGCAAAGAGCATCTTTCAATGTTTTAAAACTTGTTTCGCAAGACGGTGTCCAATTGAAGGGTTGATTTTTCTTTGCCAGTTCTTTTAGTGGTTTAGCTATCGTAGAGAAGTGTTTAATAAATTTCCGGTAATATCCAGCTAGTCCTAAGAAAGATATGACTTCTTTTTGTTTTTCAGGTCTTTTCAAATTTTGGACAGCTGATAATTTTTGTGGGTTTGGTTTCACTTCATTTTCCGTGATCACGTGTCTCAGGAATTCCAGTTCCGGTCGAAGGAACTTACACTTGTCTGGTTGGAGTTTGAGTCCAGTAGCCCGTAAGCGTTCAAATAAGATGACCAGATTTTCGTTGTGTTCTTGGAGTGTACTTCCAAAGACAACAATGTCGTCTAGATAAGCGAAGCATATTTTTCCTAACAGTCCTCCTAATGCTGTGTCCATCATTCTTTGAAATGTGGCTGGAGCGTTTTTGAGCCCAAACGGCATGCGATTGTAGTGAAAATGTCCTTCAGGTGTAGAAAACGCAGTATATTTCTTTGAGTCCTCGTCCATGGGAATTTGGTTAAATCCTGAGCTCAAATCGAAGGCTGAAAAGAATTTTGCTTTTCCTAGTTGGTCCAGAATTTCATCGATTGCAGGAAGTGGGTAGGCATCTTCATCTGTTTTTTCATTTAACTTTCTAAAATCAATAACAAGCCTCCATTTAGGTTTTCCCGACACGTCGCATTTTTTCGGGACGACCCAAAGTGGTGAATTGAATGGTGAGTTCGACGCTTCTATTATTCTTTTAGTTAGCATTTCGTTTACCTGTTTTGAAATTTCTTCTTTGTGGCATTCCGGATGTCGTGGTTGACGTATATTAATGTTTGTTTCATCTTTCATGGCGATTTTATGTGATTCTAGACTTGTGCAGGGTAGTGGATCTCCCTTTAGTAAGAAAATGTCGTGATAAGAGATAGCTATTTTTTGTATCTGTGTTCTATGGGTATCTTCGATATGTTCAAGCCTTAAATTTCCGTTCAGTAATTTCAATCTAGCATTTAGTTCTTCCTTTGTGATGTAAGTTATGCGTTCCTCTCGATCCGGACTGACATTGATAAACTTATAATTTATCTTTTCATCACTTAATCTCAAGTCTGTTTCGGTATGATTACTAACAGGAATAATTACTTGTGAGTCAACGATACGGTAAATAGAATTTGGAATGTAGGGATTATCTTCTATGAGAATGTGCCCCTGTTTTTTGTTTGTTTCCACGGTTATCATTTGTATAGTGTTCCTTGGGATAAGAATACCGTCATATTCCAAGGGATAGACCTTATTGTCGAGTCGGAGGGACCTGTTGGACAAGTTAAACTGATAAGAGTACAGGAATGGTGTTCCGATGATGCCTTCCTCGGGTATAGGAAAATTTTCTGGTACAATTACGAAGAGATACTCTTTCCCTTGAAATCTAAACCTGGTGGCTTCGTTTGTCTGGTGCTTATCATTACCCATTGAAAACTCTTTGTTCATTGAAATTCTCTGGTGGTATTTGTTAATGCAATTTTCTTTTATTAGATTTATCGATGCGCCACTATCTACTAATAATTTTACAGGTTTAGTTGCTCCGCGTAAGTGCCCTCTGATAGAATATAATCTTCGAGATATTGCTGATACTCTGTCTCCGACTCCGTTTCCCGGATATATTCTTGTTCCTCCATTTTTTCTTGCAGTTGAGTTATACGATCCGGAGGTCGGCCTCTCGAGGCTTCGATCTGAAAATTTTTCCGTTTAGAAAAACATTGGTTTTCGGTATGTCCAGGTATTTTGCAATGACTGCAAAGTAACTGGGTTCTCTGCTGCAAAGGTTTGCTGTGATTTGGAGAATTGTTTATCAAAGAGTATTTTTGTTCATTAAATTGGGAGTTAAGGGTTTCAAAAGGATTTTTATGGAGGTGTGTGCGAATAGGTACTTGGGATTTAATCGTGTTTCTTGACTGACGAATTTTACTTCTTTCAGCTAACCAGACTTCAGATTGTATTGACATTTGTTGTGCTTCTCTAATATCGCTAGGATTTTTACTTGAAACTCGGTCTGAAAGTTCTTCTCTTAAATTCATGATGTATTTTTCAAGAACTGTTTGCTCTTCATTTTTGATGCAAATTTCTCGTTCGTGTGTTAAAGGATTTTTCGATTGTACAGCATACAAAAGTTCGTGCATTCTTTGGTTGAATCTTGCATTAAAATTCTGCGAACTTTCTCCAGCTCCTTGGATTACTTGTGATAGTTTGGTGCGATCAGTTTCTAGTGATCCAGTAGTTCCGAAGTTAGTTCTAAGACCTTTGAAAAGATCATCATAATTTTGAATTGATAAGAAACGAATAGATTTTTCCGCTTCTCCTTCGATTTTTTCTGCAATGATCCAGTTTAATAAAACTCCTGGATTTGAACACTGCGATTTAATTCTTTTCACAAGAGTGATGAAGGGTTCAACTCCCATATCGTCTTGGCCGTTAAATTTCTTAATTAATTTAACCGCATCTCTCGCAGGGATAGTTTCGCTCATGGTGGAAATTCTTGCATTTGACCTTTGTGAAAGCCTGTCACTTATAAGGATGGCTTCATTTGGGGTTGTTACTCTTTCATTCGTCACACTCTGTAGAAGCCTAGGGTCAATTTGTTCTCTCTCTAACGAATGTGCTGATTCTACAAGCAACGCGTCATTGTTACCTACTCTAGATTCTTCATCGTTCTCCATTTCGCTTTCATCCGAAGTCACCAAATCAAAATTTTTTGCTATCGAGCGAATTTCCTCCTTACGAGTATTTATTGCAAGTTCCATGTTAGACATCCGATCTGATAATTTTTGTAGCATGCCAATTATGTCAGCATTAGTAGATAGAAGAGGGGTATCTTCCGTCTTTGAAGGTGCGTTCTTCTGATTTCCGTCTGCCATGGTTTTCTTCTTAATAGTGTGTGTGTATGTGTATGTGTGTTTAATAGTGTACCTAAATCTTCGAGTTCCCTACTTATATTAGCGGATGTCGGGTGGTGTGTCGCGCAGCGTTATCTAATCTTTATAGCGTTCGGTACAATGATATGCTCGCGTACGCGTATAGTCCGTGGCGAAGTCAGCCCTCTAGCCAGTGACTATTTTCTAATTTAAATTCACTATTTGAAACGAAAGTGCTACAACTTTGGCCAAATATTGTGAATGAATCGATGAACGTTTTTCAACGAAAGGTCTAAGTCTCGCGTAGTCGACTAGCCTTACGAGGTTTTGGAGAGTCGTGACAGAACACTCCTCATTATTTTGTTATTCTTCCTCTTCTTTTTACTCACTTGAGATTCCCATTGAAGGTAGTTCGTGGCTGCCTCAGTGGATTTACTCGTTCTGGTCAGCCGTGGGTTTCAGAGTCCGTGAATTCTGCAATTCCAACGGTGCCAACTTGGTTGGGTGACGTCTCGCCTTTTAGTCTATTGTTTTAAGACAAGGAATCACTGTGAGCCTACTTAGTTCAGCCCAGTACGTGTTTTCCTGATTTTGATTCCGTAGAAAGGTTCTTATTGATACTTTGTGAGAATGACGTATCAATCAAAAGTATCCTGGCATGGATCGCCAATTTATGTGACGGTCTGAATGAAAAAGTCACTTTAATTTAATTTGTTCTGACGCAGATTCGTAGATCTGGTCAGTAAGTTTATTTCAATGAAACGTAAGTTGACGCCGTAGCAGTCAGACAAGGAATGATGCGTTTGGGGCCGAGGCCCTGCCGGGTCGGTCCCATGATAAAAGAGTACAGTCCACTTCCCTTATCAGTTCAAAGGGAGGGAGTGATATATATCTATTCTTAGCCTACGAAACTACTCTGTTTTAGAAGAGTGCGTTTTATAAAGCTAGAATATTTTTACTTATTCTTTCTAGCTTTACAACGTCATATGAATGACACATTATACTTCTGGAATGTATTTATTGAAGACTTAGCAACGTTACACTTACGTTTGTTGCCCAATTCTATGAAAAATATATAACGTTAACAATTCGCTTGTTGGCAAATATCAAAGGGTGAGCCGCTAAGGAATTTGTTATTGAAAAATCAAACTCGCTTCTTAGAAAAATGATTCTTAAATTTTAAAAATAACATTCCATTGCAATTATCACATCCTCTGAAATATAACAGCGGATATTACTTCATCATTAATTTATCAATTTAAATACCCCCCATGTAAATCTCGAACCTTCTAAATTTAACATGAACCACGGTTTTTTTAGCATGGAACAGAACCATGTCGGTAACATGTCGGTAACAGGAATCTTGGGTTAGAACTCCCCCTGCCTATCTAGTATCTACTTACGTAAGGTATTGCCGCATCATGCACACTACAATTGATCATCAAGAGGTCGGAGTCTTCGAAAAATATACATACTTATTCTCCAAATTCTATTGAATATAAAAAGTATGTTACGTAATAATATAAAAATTGTATTATAATGTATTATATTATAGATACTGATATTATAATTCTGATGTACAGGGTGTCCCAATGTTCGCGCATACGGACCACATAGCTTGAATACTGGTGAAAAACTAAAATCATACTTTAGAGCTCAAAAATGTAGAATACTCATTATTTTTTTAGATGAAGAAGGTCAGAGTTGGCTAATCACGTTGCATCTTTCAAAGTGAGGCAGTAGTGCTTCAATTTTTAAAACTATCTTTGACAGCAACCCAATTCACGCTCAGCAGTTTCCTCGTTTACAACAGTGACCTTTGAAAACAAATTCGCAACAACGAAACGTGAAATGCTTTGAAAAATAATAAACCATCAAACTTTCTTTTTATCTAAATGATTTAAGTTGATTAAAATAATTTCGTAATTTAAAACCTAAAAAGCTAAATCAAGTTTACGTTTGAAAAAGCTTATTTGTTTTTAATCTTAGTAAAAACATGTACAATTTTTGATTAAATACCAAACAAGATCACGAACCTTCCGTGAAACAAGTTTCATGTGAGTCGAACGTGTCAGGCAAATGAAACACTGTTCTCTAAGTAAATCTGAATTAATGAAGAAGCACTAATTAAAAAGCAAGAAGATATCACTGATTCAATTCGTTATTATTATTTAACTAATCATATATCAAATTCCACATTTTTTCAATAATGTTTCGGTACTTTTTTCTAGCAAGAATTTCGTTGAATTGACTAACAGTTAGTTAATTGCAATCACTTGGTGATGCTAGAAGTCATCCATCATTTGAGTAATAATTAGTCAAATTGAGTTCAATGTTCAGAGTAAGCGAGGTAAATTCATTGTTTTCAAATCAGAGTCTTAGAGCTTTTCCCGAAAAAAGATTTTTTTCATGGTTAGGCTGAAATTCAATTTAGGGCCAATTATCAATTAATTATCTAATAGTATGAACAACTGAATTTTTGAATGAATGTTCACGTAACTTGAATGTAGCAGGTAAGTAAAACTCTACTTTCTAAGTAAGTCTGAATTAATGAAAAATGACTAATTGAAAAGCGTAAAAATATTTACTGTTTCAATTGGCTATTATTATTTCACTAATATCAGGTTGAATTTCACTAAAGGATTTATTTTCAAAAAATTAAGTTTTCCAATTTGACTATAAAATTAGTGAACCCACTCCCTCGCACCGTGTAACGCAATTTATGGATGTCGCATTTTTGAAAATAATGTAACTAATTTTGTAGTGAAATTCACGTCTAGCTGACTTCTAGCATCACCAAGTAATTACAATTAACTAACTGTTAGTTGAATTTACGTCATTCTTGATAGAAAAATGTACCGAAACATTATTGAAAAAATGTAACTATTTTTTTTTAAATTGCATAAAATACACATTTTTTCCAAACAAATTAGTGAAATTTGATATACGATTTATTGAATAATAACTAATTGAATCATTACTATCTTTTTTCTTTCCACTCAGTCCCTTTCATTAATTCAGATTTACTTATAGAACAGAGTTTTACTTACCTGTCACGTTCGACTTAAGGGAGCGCCGGCGAAGGAAGCGCACATAAAGGAAAACGCACGATTAAAATCCAAATATAAAGTAAAATATTGTCATAAAATATATTTTGTTTAGGCCAATATCTTAGCAACGCTCTTAATATGGAGATAATTTAATTGAAGTTCATTAAAACAGTTAATTAATGTTTTCAAAAAGTGCATCTGCGCCAAGTTGTCCTACCTAGTTTGGTAATGTGGCGCGTTTTGATTTCAATTAAGAATTATTGAATAAAAAACAAAGTATGAAGAAAAATGAGTAAAATATATTGAAAATAAGATTGATATATTTACGTCGAATATTATTAAAATATTTCAGGGATCATGTTTGCCGAAATTTCGAAAAAAAATATTCAGTCTTTCGTTTATAAACTCCCATCTAAAACAGCTACCAATTTTTCATTTTGAGTTAAGCTTACAGACGTTTCATAAACAATAAATCAAAATTATATTAACAATAAGTAAAATTTATTATTTTCCGAAACAGTTATAATGAATAAACATGCAAATAATATAATTGCTCTAAACCTTCTAAATATTTATTCTGTCAGAAGAAACCTAACCAGAAAACTGCTAAAAAGATTTACAAATACAATTATTATAAAATAACTCTAAAATACGGGATAACTATTAGAATAAAACTTTTTTATGCATATTAGAAACGAAATATCATTAGTTCGGGTAAATATTTCTCACCTTCTAACTGAAACTGGCTCTTTTTTACTAAAAAATCCACATTGTATGTTAAGATTCTCGGAGCAAAACAAACCACAAACTTGTGCGCCAAGTTACCTGCCAATTTCAGTCCCGAATGCGCCATCCCAGGTGCGAATTTGGGTTGGCAACCAGAATTGACGGTCGGCCCAAGGTCGGGCCGGCTTTGGCAATCGAATTTTGCTGACCAAGGTTGGCCCAACTATAGCAGTTCGAAGCCACCTTAGTTGGGCCAACGTTAGAAGCCAACAATGGCTTCCAAAATTTACCCGACCGTCGGCCCAACTGTGGCCCAAGGTAGGGTCGACGGTCGTTTGGACTTTGGTTGATTGGCTCAAAATAGCCATAACACTACGGTCGGCCTGACTCTGTGCGATAGTTGGCCCGACCATCGGTTAATATTATCCACTGCAAGTAACCTCATTTTTGCCAACCGTCGGTCCAACTCTGGCCCAAAGTTGGGTCGACGGTCATTTGGGCTTTGGCAAATTGGCTCAAAATAACCATAACACTATGGTCGCCCTCACTCTGGGCGATAGTTGGCCCGACCATCGGTTAATATTATCCACTGCAAGTAACCTCATTTTTGCCGACCGTCGTTCCAACTCTGGCCCACGGTTGGGTCGACGGTCGTTTGGGCTTTGGCACATTGGCTCAAAATAACCATAACACTACGGTCGGCCTGACTGTGGGCGATAGTTGGCCCGACCTTTGGTGTAATATTATCCACTGCAAGTAACCTCACTTTTGCCGACCGTCGGTCCAACTCTGGCCCAAGGTTGGGTGGAGGGTCGTTTGAGCTTTCGCAAATTGGCTCAAAATTACCATAAAACTACGGTCAGCCCGACTCTGCGGTACGAACCTTCAAAAATCAAAGTTGGCCCAACATTGTTGTCCAAGGTTGGGCCGACATCATTCTAATAGTTGGCCCGACCGTGGACCGTCGATAAATTCGCAGAAGAAGCGTTGGTTAGTTAACGCTTCCTCCCAATGTTGGGCCAACTTTGAAAACTTTAATTAAATTAAATTTAGATAAAAAGAAAGTTTGATGGTTTATTATTTTTCAAAGCATTTCACGTTTCGTCGTTGCGAATTTGTTTTCAAAGGTCGCTGTTGTGAACGAGAAAACTGTTTAGAGTGAATTGGGTTGCTGTCGAGGATTTTTTTTAAATTGAAGCACCACTGCCCAACTTCGAAAGACGCAACGTGATTGGCCAACTTTGACCTTCTTTATCGAATAAAAGAATGATAGTCCAAGAGCAAGTGAAATTTTTTTCTGCTGATTTTTAAATGGCTAAAAAAATTATATAATATAGCGCGGATGGGCAAAATATGAAATCAAGTGAGTGGCAGCTCGAATCCGTTCCGTTTGTTGATAACAAAATTTTTTCCCGTGTTTTTTGAAATAAAGAACCGACCAATCGCGTTATGCATACAAATTGGTTAGCATATAGTAAAAACATTGCTAAAAACGATTTCGAGTGACTGGCACTCGAAATCCATTGTTAATCATGACTGCCAATCAAAAATCGCGAAAAATATTGTTGAAAATTCGGCTGATTTCAAAATGAACGGAAAAAATATAATTGGAGGCATAAGAAAAATATTCCCGTATGACTGGCATGTCAAAGACGTTGTTTTCTACTGACTGCCAGCCCCCAAAGTCCGCGCAGCACAGTGGACCTTTTTTGAAATTCTGTCTCAAAATCGTAGAACTTTGGATCGGAATGATCTAGAGGGATATTTTTTTTTTAATCAATGAAAAAACCTTTCCAAATATAGAAAAATTATAGAGAAAGTCAGAAAGAAATGGTGACCTTGAAAATCTGTGTTGAAGATGGAATTTTTGGCAAAAAAAATGTTACAAGGTGGTTTTTCAGGTCGCTGATTACAAATCCAGGTCAAAATTAAAAAATTCAGAATGGCTTTGGATTTCAAATCAGCTACCTGTGAACCCTCCGATAGGCTATTTAAAGTTAAATAAGTGTTGTTCCATAATTTTGGTGCACTAAATTGGATCAGCCATTTTGAATTTGTCAATTTTGACCCTGCTTTTGAAATCAGCGACCCGAAAAACACCCTTGTAGCAAATTTTAGTCAAATCGGCTTCCTTTTACAATTTTGGTCCGCCATATTGGATCAGCCATTTTTAATTTTTTAATTTTGACCTTGGATTTGTAATCAGCGACCTGAAAAATCACCTTGTAGCAAATTTTAGTCAAATCGGTTTCGTTTTACGATTTTATTCTGCCATATTGGCTCCGCCATGTTGGATTTTGCCTTACAACGATTTACATGTCAGATTCGGATTGGGCATGCAAAAATCTATATAAAAACATGTATAGCACATAAAATGTAAGATCTAAGCGTTTTTGGTATTCAATAAACGATTCTTTTTGCCAACAATTCCATCTTCAACACAGATTTTCAAGGTCACAATTTTTTGTTCTGACTCTATAATTTTTCTATATTCTGAAAGGTTTTTTCTTTGATTAAAGAAAAAATATCCCTCTAGATCATTCCGATACAGAGTTCTACGATTTTAACACAGAATTTCAAAAAAGGTCCACTGTGCGGCGCGGACTTTAGGGGCTGGCAGTCAGTAGAAAACAACGGCTTCGACATGCCACTCACTCGGGAATATTTTTTTTATGCCTTCAATTATATTTTTTTCCGTGCATTTTGAAATCAGCCGAATTTTCAACAAGATTTTTTGCGATTTTTGATTGGCAGTCACGACTTCACAACGGATTTCGAGTGCCAGTCACTCGAAATTATTTTAGCAATGTTTTTACTATATGTTACAAATTTTCATGCATAACGCGATTGGTCGGTTCTTTATTTCAAAAAACGCTATAAAGAATTTTTTTATTAACAAACGCAACGGATTCGAGCTGCCAGTCACTTGATTTCATACTGTAGCCATTCGAGGCTATATTATATAATTTTTTCAGCCATTCAAAAATCAGTCGGAAAAAATTTCACTGGCTCTTGGACTATGAGTATTCAATATTTTTGAGCTCTAAAATATGATTTTAGTTTTTCACCAGTATTCGAGCTATGTGGTCCGTATGCGCGATCTTTGGGACACCCTGTAGATACAATATAATATTTATTATATAATAATATTACTGTTTCTCTCTCTCTCTCTCTCTCTGATATTACTTTGTTAAAATTGAATTGATATTATATTGAGATGTATCACAAACAGGCACGGACTGGCCGTCTGGAATTTGGGAGAATTCCCGGTGGGCCGCGAGCCTGGAGGGCCGCTGAGGTCATATCTAGGGCCGCCTTCAGTACAAGGTCCAGCAGGACCATGGCCACAGGGCCCTCATCGCACGCGCTTGTCCCAGCCCGTCCCTGATCACAAAACATGTACTTTTAATGAAGTAAGAAAATGAAATTATCTTTAACGTTTAATTCAATTTTGGTATTGAAAATTTGTTAACAATTTTTTTAAATCTATTTTTTCATGATTAAACTATTATTTTGAATATACAACTATCAAGAAACATTAGAAATATTTTATTAATCTCTTATCTTATTCAATTTGTTAGAAAAGGGATAACTTATCATAATAAGGATAGATTTATTTGCCGAAAATTTGATATAAAAATGATTTTTTATTTTGTATTTTTACTAAAATAATATTATTTTGCGAAAAACTCTACGCCTTTCAAATGTGAAAACTTCTTTATACCAAAAATATTTTAGACAAGTAATTTGATAGAAAAAAGTGATATTTTTTCATTATTCACATACTTTTTGCAATATCTCAAAATATTCTAAGTTCAAAAAAAAAGTTTCAGACAAAAGTTATTCCTTTCAATAAAATGGAACTTTTTTGTACAACAAATTTTTTTGAAATTTGTCTGTAAAGTTATATGCAATATAACATATATTCTAAGTGTAGGTTTGCCTATATTATCACGGGTATGACATTCAAACTACATCAAGCTTCTAATTTTGTACCTACTACAACATCGTCGCAAGAGATTTCCAACAAAGTATTAATTTAAATCGCAACATCGTTAATTCATCAGGTACTTGCCTAAGTCCGTGGCTAATAATGAAAAAACCGGGATAAAAACTATGTGACTAACACTAAGGCTGCAAGCACACCTTGAACTGTAGTAGCTGTACAGTACAATATACTAAAAACTGCCCTTTTCAGAATACATTTTTCTTATTTCATTCTATACCACACATTTAAGTTTTAAGAGATACGTCGAAGGAGACGTATGTATTAACTAGGTGAACCTATCTTCAAACAGAAAAAGATATAATCGACTTATCATCATTGTGGAGGCAGTAAATAGGTACTCTCAAACGATTGGCATGAGTAATAAATTTAAATTTTGAAAAATCATCATGAAAGTTTTAAATCGATTGGCATGAGTTTTGGACTGGACAAGTTTGCTTGCGTCTACCTACACCAATTAACACTAGAAGCTACATCATCGCGTGACGATCAGGATGTTCAACTCATAGGCGAAAATACCATTCTACTGGCTCGTGCCTGAAAGTGTAGTAGTAAGTGGAGGGGGTGCTTTTCGTAGACGCATCCCCACTACTCAAATGCTGGTCTGCGGGCTCTGCTACGATCGCCCGTCCTGTAAAATTCAGCTTTGACGCATTAGGTCCCTTTCTTCTTGGACGGTCACATATTTTTTTATCTATTTCTCGTTATTTATTAGAACATCTTGCAATAATAAAATAATCATAAAGGTTTCGTTAATTAATTTCTTATTTGAAAAATAAATAAAATCATGAGAATGATTCACTGATATTACTTTTTATTTTTTCGTAAGCAGATGTAATTTCATGTTCTATAAGAATAGATAAATATGTTTATAATATTTACAAATTACATCAATTGAATTCTATCACAATATATACAATATAAATACAATACGTATCAAACGTTGTCGATCAATTGCTGAAGATAAAATTAAAGTACAAACAGATATGAGTTTGCCAATTTGTATCGTTTTTAGCTGTTATATGCAAATACATAATAAAATATTTTGTAATAATCACAAATTACATAAATTGAATTCTACTTTCGGATAGAAATTATTCCTGGGATATCTCGGTTTTTCTCCGTGCACTCGAATTCTTCACGTTCATTGCAAATGGAACTCTTTTGTATTTTCAACTTTTTAAATTGAAGGTTAAAATAGGTTAAATGCCGCTAAACTGCAAAGAGTTGAATTTCAAACTTCCATACGTTCAACACTAGATTTTTTGTTACAAACTATAAAATCACATGTAAATTTATACGTTATTTTCAACCTTTTTACCCCTCCCCCTCCACCTGTTACAAACCGTAACATTTCCTTCGATCATTTTTTTGTATCATGCTCGAAAACATAATGGACGTTTCCTAAATGAAAAAAGGGGGTTCAAGATAAAGTTCTGTATAATAGGGCCTTAAAATCTTCCAAATTTTCCAGGAATTTTATGGAAATTTGTTAATTCTCTTGCAACCTTTCAAAATTCTTTTAAAGCTTCTAAAGTTCTGGTTTTATATCTTCAAATCTTCTAAATATTTCTTAAATTTGCCCGATTTTTGTTTGGAATTTCCAATCTTACCAGATTGACACATTTTGCATTAAATTCTTCTACTTTTTTTTTAAATTTAAGAAAATCTTTAAAAAATTTTTTTAATGTGTTGGTGCGCAAAGAAGTTCTCGCTGTGACACATAAGTGATTGCATGCGTTGGGAATGATTAAAAAAAAAGGACCTTGGGTTCCTTATGATTTGAAGCCAAGGGACGTTGAGCTTCGTTTTTTCACCTGTGAACAACTCCTTCAGTGGCAAAAATTGAAGGGTTTTGTTCATCGCATCGTGACGGGTGATCAAAAATGGATTCATTACAGCAACGCAAAGAGAAGAAAGTCATGGGAAATGCCCGGTCATGCTTCTACGTCGTCGGCTCAGTCGAATATTCACGCTGCGAAGGTTATGCTGTGTATTTGGTGGGACCAGGTCGATGTTACTTATTATGAGCAGTTGAAACCGAACGAAACCATCACTGGGAAACGGTATCGACTTGAATTGATGCGATTGAGGCGAGCACTGCGTGAAAAACGGCCACAATATGAGCAGAGGCACGAAAAAGTGATTCTACAGCTTGAGAACGCTCGGCCTCACGTTGCCAGACCCGTTAAAACCTACCTGGAAACGCTCAAATGGGAAGTTCCACCCCACCCGCCGTATTCCCAAGATATTGCGCCGTCCGATTATTACTTGTTCCGGCCGATGGCGCATGGTCTGGTTGACCAGGAGTTCCGCTCATATGAAGAGATCCAAAAATGGCTTGATTCGTGGATAGTCTCAAAAGATGGACATCGTAATGTTTCGTCAACATTTTTTTTGTTGACATTCTGCAAACATTTTCTTAAAATCTTTCATATTCTTTTTGACAGTTTTTATTATTTCTGACTAGTTTAAAAACATCAAAGTATCTCTTTAACATAATTCTTCTGTCGCTCACGCAGTCCATCGTCGTTGAGACTTCTGAAATTACGCACTTGCATATCCACAACTTCGATCAAAGGACTCACATTTTTTAGGAACATCTTGAAGTCTTCCTAAGTCAGGAATACCTTGGTTTTCTTCCAAAGTGCCCCAATCTGCCCGTGAACACTATCTGCTTTCATGTAAGTGTGGCCGACCTCCAGGTATTTCAAAGTGACAGATTGAGCACCCCACACTGCATTCACCTTTTGCAGTAGCATTTGGAAAAAATCCTATTTTTATTCTGCGCAGCGCAGTTGACCATCCAAGAAATAAACTTTTCGGATAAAGTATTTTCAGAAGAAAAAATCACCTACGAATACGGTGAAGTGACATCTTTCACTGTGCGACCTGTGATTGCGTCTTGTGCTCCTCGTGCTTTTTGCAAAGATCGCATTGCAATTGATGAACATTTTCACCTTCCATAGGGCACTGGTGATGTTTTTCTTTTCGCACAAGTCACATACGTCTATTTTTGGTCTACCAAAACCGATGTTCTCTGGAAAGTCAGGATACTTTTCCATGTAATTGTCGTACATAGTTTAAGGGCTCAGCTTACACTCCAAATACCTTCGATTTGGAGAATTAAAGGCACGATAATAAGACACTTGTGGATGATATGCGTTCAGATGTTCAAAAATTCGCCATCCATCCTTTGATCACTGAGATTGTCGTCCACACTTATCAAACGCGTCCAGTAACCCACCATTTTCTGCTTTGCCATGAAGCAATTTTTCCACTCGTCCACCTGTCTTGATGTCGGAAGTACTCAAGAACATGCTCTCACGCACCTTAATCTTCTCCTCATTATTCGGCAGTGTGTTTATACAAGTAGTATTTCTCTTCTCCTCTACATTCTGGATATCTTTTAGTCTTCTTCTTTTAACATCTTGTGAAGAAATTTGCACATACAGAAAGAGGCGATGTTTACCAAAGCTCGAAGAGTGAAAATGATCAAAAACTAGCTTCCTTTCTTCTGGTAATAATTTTTTATACCATTGCTATCTGAAACTTTCTTCGCAAGGTGGCAATAACTCATACTTATTTTCAGCGGAGGATTCTCTGACATCCACTGTGGAAAGTAAAGTTGAAAAAACGTTAACATAATTATTATATACCGTTGAGCAATAATGTGGGTCGAAAATAATCAAAATTCTGAAATTTAAATAAATCAATTCAAGCTACAAATACGAATTTTTGACAGAAAGTTGAATTTACAACAACAAAATATGCATTTTCTACCAGAACAATTGAATGTTCAACTCAAAAAAGATGAGAAGTGAATTTTTAACTAAGAAAGATTAATTTTTTAACAAGAATAAAATAGCCACTCCTATAGTTAATACAATTAATTTTAAACAGAAAAAACAACAAAATTTTAACAAAAGAGTTGAATTTCCAACCTAAAAGATGAATTTCCTATCAAAAGAGAAAAATTTTGAACGAACTGAATGAATTTCCGAAGAAATAGTCAAGTTTTCAACCAAACAGATAAATTTCTAACCAAGAAGATGAAATGTCTATGAAGAAAGTGAAATTTTCTTCAAAAAATGGAACAGTTGATATTTTAATTGAAAAAATTAATTCCTAATACAAGAAAGTAATTGTCAATCAAAGGAATTAATTTTCAACCCAAAAAAGATTAATTTTTAACTAAATACAAGAATTTTCAACAAAAATTGAATTTGTAAAGGAATTTTCAACATTTACAACGCGGAAATAACGTAAAAATGTATTTTTCATTCAGAGTACGGTGTCACATAACGACACACGCGGCGAGTCATATTTCGTTAATGAGAAAAATGATCTGCTAAATTGAGAAAATTGTAAGTAAACACAAAAAATGGTATATATAATAAAGAAACTAATGTAAATCATGAACAACGACTTTAAATCGTCTAAGATTTTTTATAAAATCTATAACAAAATGTTGAGAAATGAATTGAGATTTTTTTCGAAAGAAGGGGTAATTAGTGCGCGCTTGGCGCATGCAATGTAATACTTATTTAAAATGTGCATGCATGCACGAAAATACAGACAAGAAAATATTTTTCGAAAGGTACTTACTTTTTCTTCTTCTTCAGCAGTTCTGCACACAAGCTGGAGTTTTACTACGCAGTTTAAATTAAAACAACAATTCACCGAACACAAATGTATGAAAAAGAAGTTTTATCTTCTTTTGATTTTTCGTCTTTCAAGAATATAATTTTAAATAGCTGTTCGAACTATACGAAGGAAGTTAATGCAATTTTTCCATAATGCTTTATATCCTAGAAAGTCAGCATCTCGCACAAAGCTCGCACACAGCTCGGAATATTTATATAGCACAAACACGAGTCACCTTCATCTTTGATTTTCACCCATCGAGGGATGCTTTGCGAAAATGACTCAGTGCAGGTATTATGGTGGCCCTGGCCAATATAAATTATCATAGATAAAGCTTACTGGACATTACTTCACAATATTTCAAACACAGCTTCAAATTAAATAATTTAAATTACCTTTAACTACGACAAAAAAAATATTACAAGGTGATCGTTATAATCAAAGAAACAAATTCCTGATCATTTCCTGGTTTTTCCCGGTTCGCAAAAATTTTCTACGGTCAGTAAAATTAAAGAATTTTAACTCTAAGGCCACTATTTTTCCATTTGAAAAAAATGAAATCCCAGCAGTAAATTAAAGCACTCCAAGTGTAACTCTTGAATTTTAAAATATGATAATTGAAGTTTGAAAGTTTTTTAATTCAAAAAGTTTGTATTCAAATGTTCACTAATTTACACGTATAAAATGGAAGGTAATAATTGTAACAGAACTGTTACGTTACGAACCGACTGGTCACGGCCCTGTGCGAAAGGTTTGTCGGGCCACGACCGATAACAGGCGAAATGCCCCGAGGGGCCCCGAAGCCCCTGGCACCGAGCTTGCGATCCACCGATCTCGCGCCCGTTCAGTCAGTCTGGACTGGCTCGTTGTCCGCTTATTAGTTTTTGCGCGCAGTGCTTCAACGTCGTCACGCTGTGCTTCAACGTCGTCATGCTCTTCTTCAACGCCGTCACGCTCTTCTACAACGTCGTCTCGTTGGGTTGCACCCGAGGTCGCACCCTCGCCACATCACCGATTACCTCCGCCGAGGTTGTGGGACATTTTCGACGACTCCGCTCGACAAACACCAATTATTTGATCGCCGGCAACCATTGCCAAAATTTAAGTAATAAATAAAGCAATTACTGAGTACCCGACGACTTTGATTGTGTTCAACCCTCATCTCGGCATTCCAACTCCCACTTTCCCTCCTCGGTATTACCCTCGTATCACCTGCCGCCCAACCCAAAAATCCCACACTTTTCCTATAAAAAAATCTAACCTGCCGAGAAAAAGGAGACACAAATTAATAACGCCAAACCAAACTCCGAATTTAAATTGAACTCCACATTTGACTCTTACTCTAAACTTTACTGTATTCATATTTTGCATGCCATTGATTCATTATGCCTTGCCAGATTTGTAATTGATCTCTAGAATATTACATGGAAATGACCGATATATTTATTTTGGAGGCGATGTTTATAGGTACCTGTGAAAATTTTTTTTTACAAATTATAATCCTTGTTTGCTCATGAAATTCCACATGTTTATGCGAAATGATTTTTTCTTGTATATGTGTACTCTGATTTTTACATGCCATGATTTATTTGATGAAATGTTATTGTGTAATATTTGGTGTATATTTTTCACAATGTTTCGCCACATACTCGCACGCGACATTCGGAAAGGCGTAATCCGAAATACGCAATAAAAAAACCAAAACGGAAACGAATTAAGCAAATTTTTCGTTTTTAAAAATGGTGACAAAATGCACTTGCATCTAAAAGAATGGACTAAATTCGGTTAAGAATAAAAGTAAAATCGGGAAAGATCATAAAAGGGATTCAGTTCTTCTTCGAAAATTTTAAACGCTGAACGGAACGAACCGTTCAAGCGCGCAAGCAAGTTCGCACGGGCAGCGTGCAATACACGCGAGTCGCGGCAAGGTCACGCGACGTACTTTGTAAACAAAGCATCGGAGAGCAAAAATAAGCTCAATTTGGAATCCCGTAATAACCAAAACAGTATCTAACTAAACTATCTAATTTCAAACCAAAATAAAGTCCGAAAGGACGACACAAGACTCTTATAAAATTTCAAGCTACGAATTAGAGAAAATAAAATATACAGAGTGTCCAATTAAGACAACTCCGACTAGATTAATATTTTAAATGAAACTCAGGTCGGGTAAAATTAAAAATAAAATGCCTAACCAAACGAAAACGGTAAATGACCACGATTACTTGGATTTAGAAGGTGCTGCCGCACTTCTAATCCAAAATAAGGATTTAAATAATGTCGCGACGAAACCAACAATTAGAAAAAAAGGTTCGATCACACCCCAAAATTTGGGAGCAAACCCAAAAACAATTAATAGATCAATAGGTCGCGGTAGAGGGTCCACGCGAAAAAACATAGAATCACTCGGTATAAACAATAGGACAAACCAAGACAGATTAACTCGAAGTACTCAACCTAACAGAACCTTTGACTCCATCGACGAGACACTCTTTTGGGATCATGAAGATGTACCAAATCTAGACGAACCATACCCAAGAAACAAAACAAGGCCAGAAATAAACAACGAAACATTTCAATGCGACTCATTCCTTGAAAATAACACACGGTTTATCTTAGAAACCGATGAACTTCTAGAAACCGTTGAGTTTAACGAATTTATGAATCAACAAAAGGAAAGATTCTTTACGGAAAGGGGAAAAAGGGCAAACCATTTAGAGATAAGACTAGATCCGCCGGCAAATAGCTCATTTGACTATAGAAAAAAAATAATCAAACCAAATGTCGCGAAAAATAGAAATGAATCTTATAACAGATATTGGGTCCAATTTGATTTAAGAGAAAATTCGCAGGAACATAATCAGAATAATATTGAAAATCGTAGTAGATTAAGACATAATAATTTAAAATTAAATAACTCTGAGGACAGTGAACCTTTAGAGGACAGAAAGAAATTAAACCAAAACAGAACACGTAGACTCTGGACAACAAATAACAGGTCAAACAGACGTTCGCGAATACATGTTAGCAACTCAGACTCAGATTAGGAATTCCATAACCAGACAAATAACCAAACAATCCAAGCAACTTATTTTCCGTTCGGCATGATACAAACGCCGTTCCAAATTATGAGCAACTGGCCAATGAACTTTCGAAACAATAAAGAAGATAGTCCCGCGCATTTCTTGGAGGAATTAAAAAGATTCAAAAGGGGTTACAAAATAAACGACCGTGACATTTTAGAAAATTTAGACGCACTATTGATTGAAGACGCAAAAGACTGGTGCGAAATAAATACAAATTCCTGGAGAAGTTTATCTGATTTTTTCGAAGATTTTAAAAACGCGTATATCGAGGAAAGATTTTCTGAGGAAATTAGGCAAAAAATTAAATTTTGTAACCAAAAAAGAAATCAAGACATCCATTCATATTTAACGGAAATTAGAAAACCTTTCACTAAACTCTACCCTAGAAAAAATTTGGAATGGGAATTACGTAGAACATATGAAAACCTCAGAATAGAATATAAAATGTATATAAAAAGAAACGATTTTGAAACTTTTAAACAATTAGAGGATTTGGGTAAAGAATGGGAAACTGAGCTAGCCAAGTCAAAAATTCGAGGGCAAGTGTTACAAATCACCGAACCAAAAATAGAGGACAGGATAGAACAAAAACGTAATAACAGTAGTGGGGATAAAAATAATCAGGAAATTAATAAAGATGATAAAACGGGAAATAATAATGGTCAAAATAATAACAAAAGCGGATGTCAAAACAAAAAATTACCAGGGTAGAAATCAATACAAAAGTCGATTCCCATTTTCACCATTGGGACCTCCATTCCAACCTTTTCCAAATCAATACCCACAAAATTTTAGACCTAGATTCCAACCAAACTACCAACCCAGATTCCAAAACAATAGATACAAATATCCATTTAACCCGTACCACAAAATGTTACCAACTTTCGATCAAATGTCTTTGGGTTCAAATCAAGGTCAAAGCCACCCAATGATTGAACTGCCTATAGAAAATCCGGAAAAACATTCAGGAAATGATAACAAACAAAATTCCAAAAAATCGGATTTCGGTGATAAAAATCAAAAATCAATTAAAAATGACAAGGACTCACAAGAAAAAACAAGTTCTAACTCAGACAAAAAACAAGACAATAAAACAAACGTGAACGTAAACACAAACAATTCAAATTGTTATCATTGTGGGTTAACAGCTCATTTTAAAAGAGAATGCCCATATCACGTGTATAACCAGGGAAACTGGAGGGGTGGGTATTAGAACCACAAATAGTACAACCTAATACCGGAACGCCAGAATTCTTAAATTCGGATAAGGATGAAACAACGGAGGCACGTTTTCATTTAATGACAAAATTCGAAAATAAACTATTTCGAATTCTGGTTGATACAGGTGCCACACATTCTTACGCGGGCAAGGAATTATTGGAAAAAATAGAAAATTCCAACTTTTCAATTTTAAAACCAGTTTCGCGCAAATTAACGGTCGCTAACGGAGAAACCGTCGACATAATCGGGCAAGCAGTAATCCCGATCTTGATAGGAAAGAAAATTAAACATGTTATGTTCAGGTTAGTTCCAAAATTAAAATCCGTAGGCATTCTAGGCACGGATATGCTAAAAGTGCTACGGATGACCCTAGATTACGACTCAGAAACTTGGTGGCTACCAGGGAGCCCACCCATCCGCTATCCTATGGAAGCGAACCCACACTCGCTACCCCTCCCAAAAATGGAAAATAAAACTAAAAATAAACCTGAAATAACAATAAAAGAAAATCAGGAAATTAAAAGACAAATAATACGGATAAAAATTTAACGGAAAAGAAAAAAATTCTAAAGATAGGAAACCGAAATTCGGAGGCAGCATTAACCTCAAAACTACAAGGGAACTTAACAAAAGTAGCCCAAAGTTAGAAGATAGTGAAACTCCCCTAGTACCTATCAATCCTAACCAATCCCAAAAAATAAAGAACGGCCAAATTCCTGTAACAAACCCTACAAATGAAATCCCGAGCTTAATAAGCATCCCCACGAGCAACAAATTCCAACCCCTAGAGAGCATTCCCACCCACGACACGGGCGACGACGCAAGCACAAAAGACGCACTGAAAATAGGCAAACCTAGAATTAGGAGAAAAAATAGTAAAAATAAGACAGAAAAGATTTTCTGTAATAGTAAATACGAAGATAGGTATAAGAGCCACGATAGCAATCCTTGGAAAAATGAAAAAGTTACTAATCGGAAAACATTAGAAAAAGAATCTCAAAAAGCCAATGAAATTCCAAAAATTTATAACAGAAATCAATGGGTAAATTTTAAAAATAAAGCAACTGAATTAAATAATATCACGGATAGTTTAGGAAAAATGGACGAACAAAACAATTGTTCGCCAGAAATTTGCGAAGGTATTGTTGAGCTTACCGAAAACCAACAATCTCAACTAGAAAAACTTCTAGAAAATAAAATAAAATTACACCCGGGAACAGAACATAGGGCGACTCATTTAAAAAACATAAAATCGACGTCCAAGGCCACGATCCCATTAAACAGCGATATTACCACGTGAGCCCAAAAATTAAAGAAGTAATTTATCAAGCAGTTGATAAACTATTAGAATAGGACATAATAGAACCCTCCTGCTCTGATTAGTCCAACCCTATTGTTATGATAAAAAAGCCAGGGAACGACTATAGATTCTGTTTGGATTTCAGCAAGGTTCATAATGTTACTAAAAAATACCTTTACCCAATCCCACTCATGACAGAAATATTCGACACTTTAAGATCAGCAAAATTCATTTCTAAAATTGACTTAGAATTAGCCTATCTACAAATACCATTAGGCGAAAACTCAAAATCAATAACAGAATTCACAGTCCCTGGAAAAGGCATGTATCAATTTAAAGGAATGCCATTTGGTTTAACCAATGCCCCAGCCACTTTCTAGAGACTTATGGACAAAATTATTACTCCAGACCTAAAGCCAAATGTTTTTTGTTACTTAGACGACATAGTGATCGTGACTCAAAATTTTGGAGACCATTTAAAATATTTGAATATTGTACTAGATAAAATAAATGATGCAAATTTAACGATCAGCCCGGACAAATGCGAGTTCGGCTGCTCGGAAATTAAATATTTAGGGTTTAAAGTTAACGACAAAGGACTCCAAATAGACGATGAAAAAATACAACCAATTTTAGAATTTTCAAAGCCTAAAAATATTAAACAATTACAACGCATAATAGGGATGGCAAGTTGGTACAGGGAATTTATCCCACACTTTGGCGAAATAATAGAACCGACGAACAGACTACTGAAAAAAGATAAAAAACGGGATTGGGGATTGGAACAAGATGAGGCTTTCCAAAAAAATTAAAGACCTTTTAACGTCAGCACCCATATTAACGTGCCCAGATTTTACTCAACCCTTCCAACTCAAAACCGACGCGAGTAATACGGGTTTAGGAGCCGTACTCACACAGATAATTGACGGTGTAAATTACGTAATCGCTTATGCTAGTAGAAGCCTAAACGGCACAGAATCTAGGTACTCGGCATCCGAAAAAGAATGCCTAGCAGTAGTATGGGCTATACGAGAATTTAGGCCATACTTAGAAGGTTACAGCTTTAAAGTAATCACAGACCACTTAGCGTTAAAGTGGGTGCATAACCTGAAAAATCCAACTGGCCGACTAGCCAGATGGGCATTGGAATTATTAGAATATGACTATGAAGTTATATATCGTAAAGGTAGTTCAAATTTCGTCCCTGATGCTCTCTCGAGATCAGGAGAACCAGCAAAAAATATAGCATTTGCGTTAGCTTTTATAGTAGAGAAACCAAAAGCGGACGTTAGTGACAAAACAGATGACTGGTACTCTACTAAACTCAGACAAGTGACAAAAAGACCGGAAGAACACGAAAAATGGCGAATAAGAGACTCACAACTCTACTTTTACAGAACTGACCCACTAAAATCTACTCTCTTACCAGACTCTAACCCATGGAAACTCGTCGTACCTAAAAGATTACGAAACCAAGTTTTAAAAGAAAACCACGATAACATACAAGCAGAACACTTAGGTTCCGAAAAAACGCATGCGAGAATTTCCGAGTACTACTTCTGGCCAGGGATGTATTCAGAGATAATCAAATACGTAAAAAATTGTAAAACATGTCAAAGGACCAAACCAAGTAACCAACCGAAATTAGGGCTAATGGGAAAAAGAATCGTGGAAGAACCATGGACCATGATCGCTGCAGATATCATGGGTCCGTTACCGATTTCAAAAAAGAGAAAGAATCAATATTTATTAGTTTTTGTGGATCTTTTCACACAATGGGTAGAGATAATCCCGATAAAAAAAACTAACGGGATCACAATAGAGTCAGAATTCCATAAACGTGTCATTTCGCGTTGGGGAACACCGCGGATCCTCCACACGGATAATGGCACCGAATTTGTCAACAAAACTTTAAGAGATCTAACCGAAAAATTCGGTATCAGACATAATAAAACACCAAAATATTACCCCCAAGCCAGCCCAACAGAAGGTTATAATAGGACAATTGAACAAATTATTAAAACCTATCTAGATAGCGATCATTCGACCTGGGACGAACATATAGACGATTTGCAGTTTGCAATCCATACTAGCAAAAATTCGTCAACCCAATTCACCCCGGCATTTATAAATTTAGGTCGCGAATTAGAACCTACCCAGTCGCTCCGAAAAAATATAGAAAATAATAGCGATATTGAATTTTAGAGCGTTGACAAATGGACCGATAGACTAAGAAAGTTACAAATCATTAAAGAGGAAGTTCAGAAAAACATAGACCAAGCAAATAATAGACAGGCCAACAATTATAATTTGAGAAGAAGACCAATAGAATTTAAAATAGGAAATAGGGTTCTAAAAAAGGTAACCAAACTGTCTAATAAGGCGGATAAAAAAGCAGGTAGGCTGTATGATAAGTATGAAGGCCCCTACATGATAAAAAAAAAATTTCCCCAACAATTTACGAATTAAAAAACCTAATGGGAAAAAGCATAGGCGAATGGAACATAAACGATTTTGAACTAGAGAAAGTCAGCACAGATACTAATAAATAACAGAAAGAAAACTAATAACTTTAAGCTAGAAACTTAGATTTAAGTAATGGCAAAATGGCAAGGGATCAATGGTATCAAGAAAAGAAACCGACACATAACTCAACACTCAAACAACACAAACCCAACTCAATATATCTAACTCACTAAATATTAAGAACAACAAAAGACAGAAGAATTCATTTCCCTTTCAGAACAATGGACAACTCCACGTTGCAAGCTCTGCAAAACAGTAGAGATGGGAGAGAGAAGAACAAGAGAGGGAGTTCGAAAAAGAAAAAAAGAAACTTCAAGAACAAGGACTGAACAGAGTGAAACTATATTTCGGACCATCGGAGGAAGAAAAAAGGGAGATAGAGAACCAATGGAAAGATCTGCGAAAGCAGAGACAAATAGAATTAACCAAACTGTTACAAAAACTATAAATAAAACAAAAAAAGACTAAAAACTCCGCACAGAACAATAACAACTCTACTAAATGTACAATTAACAATAAATAATCTATAGTTCTCCTAAACAAAACTCTTGAATACCCTACCAACGCAAGGGACAACCACCTTTCTTTATTTTATATTTATATATATGTTACAGGAACCGGAGAACTGCGGAAGAAAACTGGAACAGACAGATAATCGAGAGCACTGCGTCTTTAATAAATAATCTGAAAGAAACCCGAGAAAATCTAAAATGTCAGTTTTGCGAAAAACTTATACCACAACCAATATACATCATACACGACTCCTTCTGTAATAACAGACCCCACAGATACAGACAAAATTACACGACTCCAAGCGACGACGGAAAAACTTATTGACAAGGGGGTTGGGAAAACATTAACCAAAAAATCCAAAAATTATTACAAACGTACACATCAGAAGAAACAAAAGACAGCACTTTGGAATTAGACTTATTTATTGACTCCCAAACTCTACAGGATCTGGACAGAGAACTGGACCAAAATTCAGGGATATAACCGAACCCCCGCGGGGGAGAGGGGGTGTAACAGAACTGTTACGTTACGAACCGACTGGTCACGGCCCTGTGCGAAAGGGTTATCGGGCCGCGACCGATAACAAGCGAAATGCCCCGAGGGGCCCCGAAGCCCCTGGCACCGAGCTTGCGATCCACCGATCTCGCGCCCGTTCAGTCAGTCTGGACTGGCTCGTTGTCCGCTTATTAGTTTTTGCTCTTCTTCAACGCCGTCACGCTCTTTTACAACGTCGTCTCGTTGGGTTGCACCCGGGGTCGCACCCTCGCCACGACACCGATTACCTCCGCCGAGGTTGTGGGACATTTCCGACGACTCCGCTCGTCAAACACCAATTATTTGATCGCCGGCAACCGTTGCCAAAATGTAAGTAATAAATAAAGCAATTACTGAGTACCCGACGATTTTGATTGTGTTCAACCCTTATCTCGGCATTCCAACTCCCACTTTCCCTCCTCGGTATTACCCTCGTATCATAATACTTTCCGAATAATAATTTCAAATTCAATGCAGTTAAGCTGCATTTAGAATTTTTGACTTTCGTATATTGTACAGTTCAAAGACTCAGATTCAGTTCTACAAATATAAACGCACGTTATCATTTTCAATGCGACCCATGGATTATAGTCCTCTGCATCCATCTCGCAACTGGCTCAGCACGTTTCTGACAGTACAGTCGTCGCAGCTCTCTTCTAAGGTCTCGACACCTCTACTTCTTTTCTTTCTCGTTTGCTGTGGTATTGCAGTCAGCCAAAGCCGTGAATTCGATCACGAATATAGTTTGTATCTCGAAGTTCTGGAGAACGATGTGAGCGATCTAAAACTTAACCCTATCTCCCTCGGAGCGTTTGGCAGGGCAGGGTAGCGGTGAATACCGAGAAAGATGGTATTAAAGTAATTTAAGGATAGCATTGTGTCCGTCGAGATACGTCGTTCCAGCTATGTGGGATACTTAGATGGTATATGTTCTAGGTACTCAGCATGTGCATGACACGGTCTGCACCTATCGCCAAGAAAATCTTCAAGGGCAAAGACAAGGGCTGATCTTATACATGTCTGTTCATGTAATGCACTTTCCTCACCTCTTATGAGAAAATTCTGGGCGAGGGTCTTGGCTGCCTACTCTGCGGCTTGGTAAAGGAACGCTTCTTTGCAAATCATCTCGTGTTTCCTGACCATTTTAAGGAGATACTCTTTCCCACTTGCGATGATGTAAGCTGTACACAGATAAATTTGATTGAAAAAATATTGGAGACTTAGAAGTCCGGCCCACCTAGACGGCATGGGATATACGCGAATGATCTTACGCGTGACAATGTCGAGGTTCGTAAGCTCGAGCTTCGCCCATGGAGCCATTCTGAACTAGTAGAGTAGAACCAATATGGCAAACAGATGCAAAGATACCTTGTTCAACGCTGCTAGATTGGAGGACCAAAGCTATAGAAGAAAACGCTAGTATCTGCTTCGAAGAGCCTTCATCGCTGATGTTATATCCTGCCTGCGGCAGTCTAACATGCCAAGGTTTAGATAGGTATCTCCAGTGTCAAGGTGTCTAACAACACTCACATGCACGAACCCAGGTCCCTAGCGAACGCCAGTAATTCGTCGCTGCTTTAGA